>BLSH010113728.1:10804-27282 GCA_018402905.1 Glandirana rugosa | reverse complement strand
CCTCCTATCTTTTACAGCCAGGGAAGCTGCTTCTGCTTGGTCTGCATCTGCCATGGTGCTGCACATGTGATTAGTTATGACACCAGCCATTTGATGGTTTGACAGTTTGGTTGAGGACACATGCAAAGGTGACAGTTAGCAATTCTGGCATTCCAGGAATGTAACTGTTTTTAAAATGGTTAAATCAATGTGTTTGGTTCTGCTGTATGATTTACTTCTTGCTCAGGTGCTCTGGGCTTCAGCAAAACTGTAGCCTCCAGCAGGAAGATATAAGAGTAATGCTGGAGGCAATTTACAGCACACACTAATTTTGGTAGCATAATTATTAATGTGGAATGTATGTTCCTTGCTAAAGAGGAAAAAATAAATAAATAAATGTGCTCCCAGCTGTTCTCCAATTAATAAATGACACGCATCATTTTGCAGCTAAATACTTTAGGAAATAGTTTATGTCTTTTATAGCTTATCCCCTTTCTTTGGAATACAATGTTGTAAATTGCAATTTTTTACTAAGATGATAAATTCTGAAGTGCCATAATTCTGGAATTAAGAAGTGCAGCTCTCAATAGACATAGTGCAGCCTCCTTGACGATTTGGTCCTCTTAAATGGACCCACTGTTTTATCTGAGTTCGACATAACTGTCCTGGAGGAAAAGAACTATGGCAGAAAGTTGTCTGCAGTAAGCAATTTCATATTCTCCAGGCAGAAAATCATCAATAAAATGAAGAACTGACTGGGTGTTGCCTATTTTCTTTCTGCAGCATTTGTGAAGATCTAGAGGGATAGATTAACATGAATAATACCAAATCTCCTAAAAAGGTTAAAGGATAGGTTCACCTTTCAAGAAACAATAATAAATGCACATAATTTTGCAGAAAAAATGTGCATTTAATAGTTTCTCCTGCAGGAGCCTGGAAAGCATTGCACCCCTGATCATTGGATCAGGGGTGCAATGGTCAGGCTTCTACAGACAAGTCCTGCAGCTTCCTGCACATACCTTCATACGGGCTGTCTGTTGAAAGCTGCAGGGTTTGTGAATGAACTACGAGAGCATTCATCCACACCCTCACAGTTCATTCAGAACTACAAGATGTCAACTGATGTGGATGAGGGGTGATAGGAGGCGTGCATGTGCGCCGCCGGAGCACCGCTTCTGCTTAGATTTGTCACAGCAGAAGCCAATCAGCACGTGCCTGCTGATGTCCGCTGGCACCCGCCGATCGCCGGGAAGACACATAGGACTGTGTAAACAGAGTTCCGTTCTGACAGGGGAGAAGTGATGGATTTCTTTCCCTGGAAAGCAGGGAAAGAAAATGTATCACTTCCCTTAGTAAAAGTACCATGCACACTACACAAAAACACTGGTTAGGCACACAGTTAACCCTTTGATCACCCTAGATGTTTAACCCCTTCCCAGTCAGTGTCATTAGTACAGTGACAGTGCATATTTTTAGCACTGATCACTTTATTAGTGTCACTGGTTCCCACAAAGTGTCAAAAGTGTCAGCTAGTGCCCGATTGTCCGCTGCAATATCAAAGTCCCACTATAAGTAGCTGATCGCTGCCATTACTAGTATAAGAAAAAAATCAATAAATAAAAATTCCAGCATATGTCCCATAGTTTGTAGACGCTATACTGTTTGCACAAACAAATCAATATATGCTTATTGGGATTTTGTTTCACAAAAAATTATGTAGCAGAACACATATTTGCCTAAATTTATGAAGAAATCTGATTTTTTAAATTGTTTTATTGAATATGTTTTATAGCACAAAGTAAAACATATATATTTTTTCAAAATTGTTTTAATTTTTTTGTTTATAGCGCAAACAATTAAAAATGCAGTGGTGATTAAATACCACCAGAAGAAAACCAGAGTTAGACTTACCGGTAACTCTGTTTCTAGGAGTCGTCCAGGACAGCACTAGAGAGAAAGGCTCCTCCTCCAAAGGCAGGAAACACATCAGACTTTAAAGGGCGGTCGCAATACACTCTTCCTCAGTCTTTCCCCGATTACTCCCCCAGGAAATAACGGTTTCTGCAAGAAACAAAAGCACTCATCCAAAGTTATAACAGCATATAGGGAGGGAATCCCTGCTGTCCTGGGCGACTCCTAGAAACAGGACCGTTAAGTCTAACTCTGGTTTTTTCTAGTCGTCTGTCCAGGACAGCACTAGAGAGGATCAACGAGAACTTACCGGATTAGGGGGGGACTACTGCCTGAAGGACCTTTCTCCCAAATGCCTGGTCTTGCGCAGAGATAAGGTCTAGCCTACAATGTTTAATAAATGTTGAGTAGCTCGACCATGTTGCGGCCCGACAGATTTGTTCCGGCGTTGCTCCAGCTCGCTCAGCCCAGGAAGCAGATAGCACCCGAGTGGAATGGGTGATGGGGGAAAAAGGACACTCTTTTTCCAAGGCTTTGTATGCCTCCACAATAGCTTGCTTTATCCAACGAGCGATTGTGTTTTTTGAAGCTTGGAATCCCATTTTTTTACCAGCGTGCAGTACTCAAAGGGCATCTATTCCCTGAGCCCTTGTGTCTCTCTCCAGTGAGAAGTATCTTGGGAGTTTGGCATTCTCTCTGCTGGCAAATAGGTCCACCTCTGGATGACCCCATTTTTCCATCAGCTGCTGAAAGACTTCTTTGTTCAGCAACCATTTGGCTTCCAGAATCGGACGCCGACTCAAGAAATCTGCCAGATGGTTGTCCACACCTCTGAGGTGGACTACCAAGATTGACTCCAAGTTCTTCTTGATCCACCAAAACATGTTTGTCATGCAAATCAGAGACGGGCACCTCGTGCACCCGTTTGTTGATATACTGCCACTATACTGCCCGAGAGAACTTGTACGTGGTGTCCTCTTAGGTCTTTGGAAAAAACCCTTAAGGCTTCCCAAATTGCCTGCAGTTCCCTCCAATTCGCTGACATTCTGCATTCTGCTTTGGGCCAGTGACCCTGTGCCACCTTGAGACCCCAGTGGGCCCCCAACCCCATGCGCTGGCGTCCGTGGTGATCCGAATGGATACTGGGATGACCTATGGAAGGCCCCGGACCATGTTCGTCGACCATTTTGCCTCTGTGGATAGGCGGAAGGTTTTGTCCAGGGACCCCTCCCTGGAGTCCCATCCCAGTTCCTCAGGATCTCTGCCTGTAGGCACCTGCAGTTGGCCATGGCCCATGGGACTGCTGCGATCGTTGCCTGTAGGAGACCCAATCCTGACATGGTCGTCCGAACTGACAGGGCCAGGTTGGTTTGGAAAGGTGCAGCCGTGACCTTCACCTTCTCTATCTTTTCTTCTGTGAGGTAGACCTTTTGTTCCACTTAATTCACTGTGAATCCCAGATAGTGAAGATTCTAAGATGGCATCAGGTTTGATTTTTCTCTGTTCAGCAGCCATCCCAGGCTTTCCAGGAAGGTGACGGCTGAACATAGGTCCCTTTGCAGCTGGTGCTCGGAGGGGGCAAAAAAAAGTTTGTCCAAGTAAGGGATGACTGCTATCCCCCTTAGCCTGAGAGGGGCCAGCGCCTCCGCCAGGACTTTTGTGAAAATCCTGGGGGAAGACGACAGGGTGCACGGCAGCGCCCTGAATTGTAGATGGTGAACTTCTTTCCCCCATCTGATTGCGATTCTTAGTAGTTTTTGTGATTTGTGAGTCGAGGGACGCCATAAAACAATCTGGGGGAGAATAGCTTTCGCAGTCCAGATAGTCTTCACCCTGAATCTTTTGTAAACTACCTATTCATTAAGGGCTTTTAGATTTATTATAAGGCGGTACTTGCCGAACGGTTTTCATACCATGAAAACGTGCGAGTAAAAACCCTGGTTTATCGCTTCTCGAGGTACCGGGATCAATACTCGCTGGTCTAGCAGTTCAGCAATTTGTGCCCGTAGGGCCGACGCCTTTTGGGGGTCCCTGGGAGGGGAAGTTGCTAACACCCTCGTGGGTGGTGACCCTTTTAGGTGAATCCGATAACCCTCCCGGATAATCCCCAGAATAAAGTTGCTTGGACTAATCTTTTCCCACTGTGGGAGGTACTGCCCCAACCTCCCTCCCACTGGGATGGAGTCACTGAAACTTTTGGGATTTTCTAGGAGAGGAAAGGAGGACGCTCCTCCTTTGCTTCCCTTTCCCCCTCTGCCTCTTTGCGGTTGCCCCACTAGAGGTCTCTCCCTGAGCCCTTTGGGGACGAAAAAAAACGTCTTGCCGCAGTTTTTTTATTTTTAACCGGAAAGGCTTTTTTCTTGCCGGATGCTCGGTCCAGGACCTTGTCCAGGTCCTGACCGCACAACAGGTCCCCCTCAAAAGAGATTCCGCAGAGCCTAATTTTGGAGGCCGGGTCCCCTGTCCAGGATTTCAGTCATAAGGCTCTACGTGAGGAATTGACAAGTGCTGCAGTTTTTGCAGACAGTTTTACTGCTTCTGCTGAAGTGTCTTCCGTGTAGCTGGCCGCTTTTTCCAGCATGGGCAGGGAGTCTAATATATCCTTGCGTGAGGTACCCCCTTCTAGATGTGACCTTAGTTTATCTAGCCAGACTTCAAGGTTCCTGGCTACTACTGTCGTGTCCACGGTTGGCTTAAGGCTAGCCATTACCACCTCCGAGGACCGCTTCAGCAAAATCTTCTTCCTTTTGTCCATGGGCTCCTTCAGAACACCTGAAAGTCAAGGTCTGTTGACTTTGCGCACTGAGAGAAAGCTGCATCGAGTTTTGGAACTTTGTTCCATATACAGGAGGGGTCTTCACTAAAAGGATATCTTCTCTTCAGACTTTTAGGAAAGAAGAGCTTTATTTCGGGCTCTGACCATTCTTTCTTGATGGCCCCTGAAAGTGCGCTATGGACCAGAAAGACCCTGCCATGTTCCTCCTTCAAGGTTTGATACATTTAGTCATGCAGGGATAGCTCCGCCTGCTCTTCTTTCATTTCCAAGGTTTCATAAATCACACCCAACTAGGACTCTACTTCCTCCAGTAAGAGCTTGTATCTGGGTGACCTTGATTCCTGGTTTGGAGTGCCCCTAGAGGAAGATGCTACACTTAGTTCCTCAAGGGAATTCAGGCTCTGATCCCCTGCTTCCTCGTCCTCCCTTGGGGGAGAAACAGGGGGTGCTTCTGCTGGCTGTTTTGGGGTTTTCAGGCCTGACAGTATGGACCTAATTGCCTTCATCTCCTTCTGGACTCCAGAGATCAAATCCTTGCATGCCCCCGTCGCCTCTTTGTACACCTATTTGTCTATGCATAGCTTGCAAAGTGGCTTACTCCATCCTTCTTTAAGCTTAGTAGCACAGGACGGGCACCTCTTCTTCCCTCCCGACTTCTCTGCTTCTTTAAGCTGAAGCTAAGGAGTGGGAAGAAAAAAAGAGAGGGACAGGGAGCTGCTGTCAAAACCTGATGCACCATAAGGTTACCATCACCTCACCACTGTGCTTCCCCTCTCCCTCAGCCAGACTTACAGGCCTTTGCCAGGGTCTGGTGCAAAATACAGGGGGTGGGTGGAGGATCCCTGGGGCGTTCCTAACCCACTGGCCAGTCATACCCCCCTCCGCCTCCCCCCTTCCAGCCTGGTAGGTCCACCACCTCTGTGCTTGCCTACCTAAGCTGGAGCCGCGCCACTGCCACCTTCGCTGGGACCATCGCGGCAAGCACTGGCTCTTTAGAAAAAAACACCGGGAGCTGAGTGCCCTCCTTCTGGCGTCCACGTTCCTTGCGTGACCCGGAGCAAGAAATGACGCTGCGGAAACCCCGCCTTCCTCCAGTGTCAGTGGCCAGACCTCACGGGTCACTGGCTCCCCACCACACACATTACGGTGTCCCTCTACAGGGAGATATGCGGGGAGCATCAGTCCTCCCTGGACTTCTGCTGGAGAAAAGTGCCGGTCTGCAGCCCTCCTCTGGAACCCATTCGGGGGCTCCAAGCACCACACAGGTGCTAACCTCTCCCCCCTTCCAAGCCTCCTTGGCCTCCAGGGGGAGATGAGCTCCATCCTGCCTCCTCCTCCTGGGAGGAAACACAAAAGACTGAGGACGAGTGGATTGCGGCCGCCCTTTAAAGTCTGATGGTGATGTGTTTCGTGCCTTCGGAGGAGGAGCCTTTCTCTCTAGTGCTGTCCTGGACAGATGACTAGAGAAAGCTATATTTGTGGTAAAGAAATGACATACATTTTATTTGGGTACAGTGTTGCATGATCGTGCAATTGTCAGTTAAAGTAACGCAGTGTAGTATCAAAAAAATGGCCTGGTCATGAAGGGGGGTGTCAAGTGGTTAAAGAGGAAGTAAACTCAGATTTTTTATTTTATTTTTCTTCCCTGCAAAGTAAAGGCATAATGTGCTAGCATGCATAGCATACTAGCACATTATATGACACTTACCTGCAAACGAAGCCTGCATTGTCCCCGCTGGAGGTCGCATACATCTTTGCCCGTCTGCCTTCCAGGGCAGCGGACTCCGGCTGTGTGACTGGCTGGAGCCACGTGACCTCACTCCCACGCATGCATGTGGGAGCCACTGGTCATGGTACCCACTCCTGAAGAATTGGCACAAGCGGTCGTTCCTTTAGAGCGCAATCAATGATGAGATCATCGGTGCAGCATACAGTAAATATCTCTTAACCAGCGCACGTTTAGGAGATATTTACAGTATCTATAAGTAAGCCTTATTCTAGACTTAGCTATAGGTATAAAGTATACAGGAAGGTTTACTTCCTCTTTAAGGGCCAATTTAGGGTCCGTTCACACGAGGTGTGGTGGGACTGCATTGGACAGCTATTCCAGCACAGTCCCACTGCACCTCTTCTTCAAGAGAAGATAAAATACCTTGTCTCCAGTGTGGCCAGTTTATACTGCATGCAGTACTATTTCCAGTACAGCGTGGGTCACCGTATGCTGGGCAATTGAACTCCATGAAATGAGTTTGCTGAAAGGGGAGTTCCACCCAGTTAAAAGTCAGCAGCTACAAAAAGTGTAGCCGCTGACTTTTAACAATCGAAAACTCACCTGTCCCACGGTCCAGCGATGCGGTCGCCCGAGGGCTCGCTCCTTTCCCCCTCCCCACGGCAGCGCCGCCATCACAAGTGTGGGCACCCGGCTTTGGCTTCAAAGCTGGGCGCACACGCGAGTCACGCTGCGCCTTGTGAATAGTCGGCGTATCTTTTGGGACCTGTGACGTGTCTCAGAAGTTCGCCGAGAGGGAGGGGGGGGTGAACTTCCTTCTGGAGCCGCAGCTCTAGGAGAGGAAGTGGACCCGGGACCTTGGGAAAAACAGGGACCCCGGTCCCCCCCCAAAAAAAATGACATGCCAAGTGTGGCATGTCGGGGGGTCACCTTCCCTTAAGCGGAAGTTCCACTTTTTGGTGGAACTCCGCTTTAAAAACCTAGTTTACACCACTGCACTGCTCTCATGTGTGTTTAAAAAAATATAGCATGCTGCATTGGATAAAGTCAACACTCGTGTAATAAGTCCAGTGTTGGCAGCGCTTCCAGAGTAATATGGTAGATTACAAAGTAAATAATGATATTAAATGTTCAGTGAAAAAGTGCCAGTGCCAGGAAAAATAAATTGCCCGTGCTGGAACCAAAACTTCTTAAACTTATGTGAATAATCTTCAATCAGTGTCCTCCACCTCTGTTCACCACGTGCAAAAAGGTAAAAATTGGAGGCTCACCAGAAATATGGATACACAACGCCTTTGAGTATATCTGTGGGGAACTCAAAGGCGTTGTGTATCCATATTTCTGGTGAGCCTCCAATTTTTACCTTTTTGCACGTGGTGAACAGAGGTGGAGGACACTGATTGAAGATTATTCACATAAGTTTAAGAAGTTTTGGTTCCAGCACGGGCAATTTATTTTTCCTGGCACTGGCACTTTTTCACTGAACATTTAATATCATTATTTACTTTGTAATCTACCATATTACTCTGGAAGCACTGCTAACACTGGACTTATTACACGAGTGTTGACTTTATCCTTGATTTTTTATTTAAAGCAGCAGCTGTGTGATTATTTATTTATTTATTTAATTCACAATTTATTTATTATTTAATTCATTATTTAATTCACAATTTATGTTTTATTATATATTATATGTTTTTTTGCACAATTGGGTTCCCACACGATTGTGTTTTAGCACCTGTAGCACGGGTTGTTACTTTTAGCGTGGTATTTGCATTTATATAATTTTAGCATGCTGCATTGTTGCGCACAGGAAGGCACTGAAAATGCACTACAAATACGCATGAATAAGCGGCAATGCACCAGAAACATGTATAAACCACAAACCATAGGTGTGCGCAGCCTATTGCATTAGGGTGTGCACCACAAAGCACAACCGAGTGTGTGTGCGTGTGTGTGTGTATATATGTCAGAAGGGCAGAGGGCGGTGTCAGTAGGGCAGAGATAGGGGTCAGTAGTTTATTTATTTTTATTTTATTTTTTTACAATGTTTTGTTTTACTATTATTTACAATATTATATTTTATTATTTTTTTACAATTTTATTTAGGAACCCTGCTGGGGGGCTTTGGTGAAATATCAGGGGTCTAAACAGAGACAGAGAAAGAGACTGAGGACAGAGGTTCCCCAGTCCCTTTCTCTGCAGCCAGGCAGCAGGGAGAATCTGCACAGTACAGGGTGACCAGGCACACCTTCCACCCTATGTGCGCACGCCTATGGCGCAAACACAACTCAGAAAAATGTAAATAAATAGAAAAATTATTTCAAAAAGCATACTTAAAATGCATGTAAACATACTGAAAACGCACTTGCAGAAATGCACAGTAAACACAGAGATTGCGGTGTAAGAGCTGGCTTACATCAGAAACTCACACCTTTCCCGCACCACACGCAAAAGTTCTGCCTCCTTGAGACACATACAGATGCCATTAACTGTTAATGACACCATAAACGCATCTCAAACCACATTACACTGCAGTACCGTGCAGCTTACCGTGTGGCATGGTGTGCAAAAGTACTGGTTGCACTGCTTTTTCTGCATTCTGGGGAGTTTGTCAGCCCACTGTAATAAATAAATAAAACCAGAACGCACGGGACCTTAGGCTAGGTTCACACTGTACCCACAGCCAAACCAAGCTGATCCTTTGCTGACGCATGACGCTGCAATTCATTTTAAATGGCACCCCCATGCATCAAGACACAGCACTTTTTTTTTTTTTGGTTGCAGGAAGTCGCATGGCGCAAAATCACCCCCGGCTACATTTTAAAACGGGTGCAGGAACCTTTTTCTTGCATGAAACGGCCCAGCAGCCTATTCAAATGAATGGGCTGCCATGACCATGCAAACGCGACTCGCAGAGCTTAGGTGAGAAGCAAGCTTTGAGTCCTAAACCTGCACACATCACTTATAAACTGAAACTGTGTGCATGCAGTCTCACACACACACACACATTCCTTCCTTGTGTGCAGGAGGCCTGGTTCTGTATTGTGTGAATGACACCAAACTAATGCTTGCTTCCACAGGAGACTAGGCCTTTAGGCCATGTACATTTATGACACTACACCTACAAAACACAGAACCTGCTTCTCACAGGAACTCCACAGCCAGCATGACCTCTCTTCAAAACATACTGGACACTAACCTTCTTCCACTATTCTGCACACTGCCACAACACCTACCATAGCCTTCTCCTCAGCAAGAAAGTCCCTTCAAGAGGAGCTCCAGTCTTCATCCAGTGCCAGCTGCTGACTCCACAGCTCCTATACAGCTCCTTCTGCAGCGCCCCCTAGTGTTATAGCACTGCAGGAGGACTTGTGCTCAGTGTCAGTTCATGTCTGTGTGAAAGGATAAGTGTGTGTTGCCAGTGCAATCTATGTATCTCCTGTACATTGTGCAGAGATGCTAGGTGTAGCGATACAGGGGCTGCTGGATATTGTGGTCCACCTGTTACCTCTGCCCAGCACTCACTCCCCAGTCACTCTTGAGATAGTGAACAAATGCGTGCTTTGTTTTGTTGTTTTATTGAGGAGAATTCAACTTGGAGGTGTAAGGGAATTATGGAATGCCCAAAGCAAATGATCAGATCAAATGGTAGGACACTTAGTGGATCAATTGGTAAATCCAGATGAACTCTCTAATTCCAGTCTCCTCCAGCACAACACTTGCAGAACTGTTTTTTTTTTCTCTCTCTCTCCCTCTCCTTGCATACTTGCCAGGAAATGTCCTTTTACCCACCGCCGCCAGTTGCTAGAGGTCCGTGGCCGGCACTTGTGACTGGACTCCGCCGCCATTTTAGGGAAGACCAGCTCAGTGTGAAAAATAAACAAGAGGCGGAGTCCTGGTGGCAATGAAAGCAGCTGCCCCATTGGCAGCCGCCTGGGCTCCGCCTCTTGGTTCTTCCCTACTCCACGTGCTGGTCTTGAAGGTACAGAGATAAACCAGCAGTGAGTTAGAGTCAGACACTATCTCCCCTGGGCACACAGAGGGACCACTATCTCCCCTGGGGACACAGAGGGATCACCATGTCCCCTGGGGACACAGACGGACCACCATGTCCCCTGGGGACACAGACGGACCACCATGTCCCCTGGGGACACAGAGGGACCACCATGTCCCCTGGGGACACAGAGGGACCACCATCCCCCCTGGGGACACAGAGGGGCCACCATCCCCCCCTGAGGACACAGAGGGACCACCCTGTCCCCTGGGGTGACAGAGAGACCACCATGTCCCCTGGGGAGAGAGACCACCATATTACCTGGAGACAGGAACCGCCATATTCCCTTAGGACAGAGACCCCCATTTCTCCTGGGACAGGGGCCCCATCTCCCCTAGGGACAGCGATCTCAATCTGCCATGATATCTGACCAGGATGGTGTCACCACTATCAATGACAGCGCGCAGATTTGGGGTGCACACTGTAACCATGCGCTGCCCGCCCTGAAACTAGCCTGCCCAGCGCAATGCAGGGCACTGTGGCAGGCTAGACAGGAGAGAGCCTGATTTGCTAGCCTGCTAAGTGTCTACTGCTCTGTCCTGTTGTCACTCCACAACGGCAGGTCAGAACACTGGGGCAGGCTAGGTTGGGAGATTAATTATTAAGGGGGGTGACACCATGTTTTACCGCACCAGGTAACACCAACCTTAGTGACGCCACTGCAAATCACCAATACAGAGAAGCATGGACTAGCTGTATCTGTGGTGACAAAGTGACACAAACTGCATCTAGTGACATGTGAGTCAAGCTGCATCTGGTGGCAGGCGATGGGGGCAAGTGACATGTTACATCTGGTGGCAGGTGACAGTGGCAAGTGACACGCTGCATCTTGTGGCAGGCAACGGTGGCAAGTAGAGATGCACAATTAATTGTAATAAAATTGCGTCTCGGTTCACCCCCCCCCCCCTGCAATCTCCATCATGCATTACCGCGCTTTTCAGTGCAGATAATGGAGTCCGACTTGTGGGGTGACTCAGCGCGACTTGACTGTAACAACAAGTCAATGCAAGTCGCCCGAAGTCTCACCAGGAATCTTTTTCTAAGTTGGAGCGACTTGAGTCTCTCCTATCTGGGCAGACTGCCAAGTCTGGGCAGAGAGCCAAGTCCGACATCACTGCTGATAAAAGAAGCTAGAAGAGATACAATGTAATTACTTCAAATGAATGAACTCCACTGTGTATAGAAGAGTTTATTTTAACCATTTAAAGACTAAATCTTTTCATACATTTGTTGCTTACAAGTAAAAATCCAGTATTTTCTGCTAGAAAATTACTTAGAACCCCCAAACATTATATAATTTTTTAGCAGAGACCCTAGAGAATAAAATGGTGGTTGTTGCAATATTTTACGTCACACGGTGTTTGCACAGTGGTCTTTCAAATGCAATTTTTTAGGAAAAATGACACTTTCAAAAAAAAACATGATTCTCATTTTGGCCAGAATCATGCAGCTCTAGTGGCAAGTAACACGCTGCATCTGGTGTCAGGCGATGGTGGCAAGTGGCATGCTGCATCTGGTGGCAGGCGACGGTGGCAAGTGACATGCTGCATCTGGTGGCAGGCGATGGTGGCAAGTGACACGCTGCTTCTGGTGGCAGGCAACGGTGGCAAGTGACACGCTGCATCTGGTGGCAGGCGACAGGGGCAAGTGACACACTCTGGGCACCCACTGATTCTGCATTATGGTAAGTTGGACTGTTTCATTTTATATTACAATGTAATAATAGAAATAATGCGCTTCAACCATCCTGACACCATATCAACCATGGTGCCGGGATGATTGAATCGCTAACACCAGGTGTTTGGAGTAGCTTTATTTGCTGATTGTTAAACTTTCTGAAATACACATATTGCTATTGTGGTGTAGGATCTGGGCCTGCTGTCCCTCCATCTTTATCCTATCCCCTCCGTATTTCTTTTTGTCTTTCTTCCTATATCCCTCATTCATCTCAGACTCGAACCACACCCCCTTTGAGCCATGCCCCCTTCAAGCCACACACACTATTTAGTTTAAGCCACGCCCAAATTTTTCTCACCCAGCTTTGACACACCTCCAAACAAATGCCCTGTCCATAATTATAATATGACCCCGTCTACAGACAAAAAAGTGTCCCTATAATTTTTTTGACAATGTTGGCAACTGTGCACATGCTTCCCAGGACTGGCTAGCATGTGGTTAAGTCCAACCTGACTTAGTCAGGCCTTGTGAACCGCCCCTTACAGGCACGGACCTCAGGCCCTTATAATGTAGCAAAAATGGTAGTGAGTCTCTTGTGCTAGCTGTCCTAAGGTGGACTACTTTTTCCAGCTAGTCCTCTTCAGGCCCTACCAGTCCTCCCTGCCGCAGCTGTCCAAACTCCACTGGTCCTGACACCACAGTCCTCGCTGGCTCTACATCCATACCAGATTGTCTCTCACCTCAATCCGCTCCAGCATGCCTCTCCAGCTTTCCTGGCTGAGTGTCACTCCCTGACACCTGATGGATCCATCCTAACAATCTTGCTCGGCAGTATGTTCCACTGTCCTTTCTGCTCTTGGTCAGAACCCACCTGTTGGCTGTAAGAAGGGTCCCATCCAACTCCCGAGCTCCAGGCCCAAGTCCCCCCCCCCCCCCACAGACAGAGGGCTCCCTCAAAGGCCACGACAGCTAATACTCCATCTTTCAGTTCTTCCAACGGACTCCTCCCCAGCAGGGCTGACCCTGGGTATTTCAAGGAGGCCTGCCCCCTGCCAATCCTAGCTGGGGTTAGGTCAGGGCTCCCTGAGACACCCCATGCCACTCCACTCCTCTTGCCAACCTCCCTTCTAGAATACTCTAGAAGCAGGAAGGAGGTGCCAGAGAAAAGATGATGCATGTGAGTCACCTGCTGCTGTACTAGGCCACTCACAGCCCACACAGATCAAAACAAACAGGCCTAGCTGCCAGCCAGGCCGGCCCAAATTTATCTGCACTACAAAAAATCCTACCATTTTAGCACCTAACTAAGTAAAGGGTGCTACATAGGGAACCACATCAAAGCAGCAAAAAAGGAACTTCAGTCTAACTAAAAACTATTTCATTTTTTCTACATCCAGAGTTGGTTAAAGTGGAACTTTGGAAAAACAAAAGGCAAACAGGCAAAATGTTGAATGCAGAAGAGGCATACTATGACCCTGATTTACTAAAGGAGCAGAGTAAGTGCACATTCAAAGTGAATTTATACTTAGTGAACCAGGTAAATTGAAGTGGAAGTTCACTTCGCAAAATATACCCAATCATGTTGAGGGAATAAATAAAAAGAGAAAAACGGACTTCCGGTTCCGGCGCCACATGACGAGGGAGTGAGAAGCGGCAGCTCCGGACCATAGCCTTATAAAATCTGCTACAGACCCGCTACGAGCGCCTTCTCCACGGCTCACTACCCCTTGCTGCATCCCGGGTAAGGCACGGATGGACAGATTCGTCCTCCATGGCGGAACTCCCGCAAGCACTCCGGCTAGAGCCGACCTCGCTGGAGCGGGCGCACACGCGGCCAATATGGCGGACGGCCAGTACAATGCCGCAAACACGCCACCTCCCGCCGCTGTACCTGTCCCTCCCTGGGACGCCTCGGAGGCCCAGCTCTCGCGAATTGCCCAAGCGGTGGCGGAGCTCCTATCTCCCACAATCGCAGAGGCAGTCGAACGGGCGGTTCAGGCCGGTATGGGACACCTCACTAAACAACTGGGAGAGCACACCAAGAGGCTGGGGGAGCTAGAGTCACGCACCTCAGAAATAGAAGAGGAGCTGCAATCCTCCCAGGGCACCGAGCATAGACTTGTGCAAACCCAACAGTACATATTAGACAAGCTCGATGACCTCGAGAACCGTACAAGGAGGAACAACCTTCGGTTTATTGGCCTCCCTGAAACGTTTAACAGTAACGCATTGCTTGAAATATGTGCATCCCACATCCCTTCGGCCTTAGGCATCGCAGGACCCTGCACTATTGAAAGAGCGCACCGCTTGGGACCTCCCTCCAATGACCGACGCTCTCCCCGGCCGGTCATAGCGAGATTTCTGAACTATGCAGATAGAGTTGCGATTCTAAAATCTTTCAGAAATGCTAAGTCCCTCCACATTGACGGCCACAAAATCCTAGTGTTTGCGGACTATTCACAGGAGGTGTCGAAACGCCGGAAAGCTTTTCAACCAATCTGCTCGGCCCTCTTCCACAAAGGCATCAAATTCACATTATCGTACCCAGCGTCTCACCGACCATGCCGGCGAATCAAAATCTTTCACCCTCCCTGCTGAGGCAGAAAATTATCTCCTCTCTCAACTTCACATCCCTATGGAAACCCAGCAGGGGAGCAGCCCCTCTCCGTCCCCTGGCAGCAGGGACTTACGGAGCCCCCGAAAAGACTCTCCTAAAAGACCCCGCTACTCCAACAAGGCCAAGCAGCAACCTCCGCCTTCGCTCCAGGTCTAGTAAACCGTACTAACAAAGTTAAGTGTGCCTTCCTTCCCTCAGGTTACCTCACTTATTATGTTTATATTTTTTAAAAAAATCCGAAAGGACACTGCAGCATGATGCCACTGCTGGCTAATTCTTTACTGCCTATTTCGCATACTCATTGTCTGTTTAGTACATCATTATGCTTGCTCCTTTTATGCTTTCCGCTTTTTCCTAGACCACGCTCATCACATAGCCTTATCGGAGCTCCTCAGGGCAAGCATGACGACCCTTACCCGGACGTCTTAAACCCAATCTCTCCTCCACTCCTTCAGGGGATATTAATCTCACCAAGGCTCGTACCCAATCAGCTAGTGGGACTCCGGTAACGCTATCTGGACTGAGAAGGTTATGTTGTGTGGAAAAAAGAGAAGTCCTCAACTTGGTTATTGGTATGTCTATGTTCTGCATTTTACACTGTTTTTGATGTTATGTACCTCTTGGGAGGACAAACCCGCCACCCTTTCCCAACCCCTACCTCCAGCCCTTCTCCCTGGAGACTCTGCTCTCCTACCTAGTATATGGCCTTCCCTGAGCTCCCTGGTGCCATATCACCGAGATTTCTCTCTTATAAATTCTTCCCCCACTAACCTTACTCCTCAACCAGAATTAACATAAAAGTCACATCGTGGAATGTAAAGGGACTTAGATCTCCCCACAAAAGAATGGCAGTACTTAGGCATCTCAGACGCCTGCGCACTGACATAGCCCTGCTACAGGAGACTCACTTGTCCTCCGGCGACTTTCGGCGCCTCCAGAGGCTCTGGGTGGGCCAAGTGTATGGCTCGCCCGCCGTAAACGGCAAAGCAGGGGTAATTTTTCTAATCCACAAAAATTTACCATTCCAACTCCTCTCCGAAGTTACGGACAGTGAGGGCCGCATATCCCTTCTTAAGGCCAAACTTTTCAACAAAGAGGTGGCCTTGGGAAACATATATGCCCCGAACTCTCCCCCTAAGAATTTTTTCCTCGACCTGACAGCCAGACTGGGTCCATTCCTCCATCTTCCACTATTAGTAGGAGGAGATTTTAACTCGGTCATGTCTTCCCAGGAAGACAGAGCCCGACCCTTGCCCATATCAAAACCAGACTCCTCTGGCCCTCCCTTGCCACTAGCACAATTCGCTGAGGCCACCCAACTTATCGATGCATGGAGGCTGGACAACCCTGTGGGGAGGGAGTTCACGTTCTTCTCCCCGTCTTAACCAAAGGACTTTAAGACAGGTACGAAACACGTAATGGAGTGCATTAAGCCACAATGGGCGAGCCACGCATCCTTTCGCGGTGTAAGACCAGCTCCGGCTGCAGAGTCTCTGGAGGTCGGCCTCCCAGTGGCCCCGCACCAGGCTCTAACGATACAGATCATAAAGTCCCAGACTTCTATTACCGTCGTACTCACTTAATGTTTTCTATATCAGATAGGCGCTATCCGAAACCACGCCCCCCCTCTTCTTGCACTTGAGGGAGGGGTGTCCCAACAGGTCGGAGGTACGTAGCTATTCAACCCACCGGAGTCGCTTAACACGATCACCGTTCCCTCCCGGTCTCCTCA
>BLSH010113695.1:25585-36047 GCA_018402905.1 Glandirana rugosa | reverse complement strand
GAGCTACAGGGACAAGAATCTAGGGGTAATGTAGCGCCTGCCCAAATTCTCCATAAGCCTGATGGTGACTTACAGAGGTGGGGAGGGTTACACAATCCACAGGGTGTAGGGTGTTGGGCATGGTGGGTGAAAAGCTAGGGATGATAGGAAGCACTGGGGGTCACTAGGACTCTTCTTCACTAGGAAGCACTGGGGTCACTAGGACTCTTCTTCACTAGAAAGCACTGGGGGTCACTAGGACTCTTCTTCACTAAGAAGCACTGGGAGTCACTAGGTCTCTTCTTAACTAGGAAGCACTGGGGGTCACTATGAATCTTGTTCACTAGGAAGCACAGGGGGTCACTAGGACTCTTCTTCACTAAGAAGCACTGGGAGTCACTAGGACTCTTCTTAACTAGGAAGCACTGGGGGTCACTATGAATCTTCTTCACTAGGAAGCACTGGGGGTCTCTAGGACTCTTCTTCACTAGGAAGCACTAGGGGTCACTAGAACTCTTCTTCACTAGGAAACACTGGGGGGTCACTAGCACTCTTCTTCACTAGGAAACACTGGGGGTCACTAGGAATCTTCTTCACTAGAAAGCACTGGGGGTCACTAGAACTCCTCTTCACTAGGAAGCACTGGGGGTCACTAGGACTCTTCTTCACTAGGAAGCACTGGGGGTCACTAGGACTCTTCTTCACTAGGAAGCACTGGAGGTCACTAGAACTCTTCTTCACTAGGAAGCACTGGGGGTCACTAGAACTCTTCTTCACTAGGAAGCACTGGGGGTCACTAGAACTCTTCTTCACTAGGAAGCACTGGGGTCACTAGGACTCTTCTTCACTAGGAAACACTGGGGGTCACTAGAACTCTTCTTCATTAGGAAGCACTGGGGTTCACTAGGACTCTTCTTCACTAGGAAGCACTGGGGGTCACTAGGACTCTTCTTCACTAGGAAGCACTGGGGGTCACTAGGACTCTTCTTCACTAGGAAGCACTGGGGTTCACTGGGACTCTTCTTCACTAGGAAGCACTGGGAGTCACTGGGACTCTTCTTCACTAGGAAGCACTGGGAGTCACTGGGACTCTTCTTCACTAGGAAACACTGGGGGTCACTAGAACTCTTCTTCATTAGGAAGCACTGGGGTTCACTAGGACTCTTCTTCACTAGGAAGCACTGGGGGTCACTAGGACTCTTCTTCACTAGGAAGCACTGGGGGTCACTAGGACTCTTCTTCACTAGGAAGCACTGGGGTTCACTGGGACTCTTCTTCACTAGGAAGCACTGGGAGTCACTGGGAATCTTCTTCACTAGGAAGCACTGGGAGTCACTGGGACTCTTCTTCACTAGGAAGCACTGGCAGTCACTGGGACTCTTCTTCACTAGGAAGCACTGGGGGTCGCTAGGACTCTTCTTCACTAGGAAGCACTGGGGGTCACTAGGACTCTTCTTCACTAGGAAGCACTGGGAGTCACTGGGACTCTTCTTCACTAGGAAGCACTGGGAGTCACTGGGACTCTTCTTCACTAGGAAGCACTGGGAGTCACTGGGACTCTTCTTCACTAGGAAGCACTGGGAGTCACTGGGACTCATTAGGAATCTTGTTGACCAGGAAACAATGGAAGGCACTAGGAATCTTCTCTACAAGGAAACACTGGGGGTTAGTAGGAATTTTATCAACCAGGAAACCTTGGGGAATCTTAAACATTTAGGCCTCATACACACGGGCGTATCTAAAAAAATAAACAAAACGTCGGGCCCGACGTCAAGGAAAAAAAGTAGACGTTTTTCGGCGTTATGCATTGGCGTATTTGAGCGTTAGTGAGCGTCGGCGTCAATAGGCGTTTTTTAAAAAAAATCATCCCTCTGCTATTTTTCAACCTAAAAACGTCGGCATCAAAAAACGCCGGAAAACGCCGGTACAATATTAGGTGGCGTTTGTTGGCGTTTGCTGGCGTTTTGTGGCGTCGGCGTCAAAAAGTTACAGCCTCAGAACGCGATGGCCATGGGTTCTACTTTCTGCTCACTAACGCCGACGCCACCTACAGCTCAAAAACGCCGACGTTTTTATGGGGCCATTGACTAACATGGAGAGCTGCAAAAAACGCCAGAAAACGCCGGCGTCAAAAAACGTCCGTGTGTATGAGGCCTTAAAGTCACTGGGTAACACTGGGGGGACACTAGGGGGACACTGGGGGGACACTAGCTGTTGCTCAAGAAATGCCAGAGGGAATGAGCCCAGCTTAAAAGAAAGGGAGATGGTCTGGCTGGGCTGGGCTTGCATCTAATTGAATACACAGCGGGTGGGTAACCAGTCTTGATTACAAATCTTTTGAGATAGCAGATAACAGTAGAACATTGTATAGTAAAGCAGCAGGTATCTTGACTATTGATTTGTGATGGGCGATGAAACATTTTTATTGACTTCTGTGTATTTTTGGCATCTGTTCTTGTTCCTGATTAATCCATTAAGGTTTAGGTTAAGCATTTTCTAAATTATTTTTTTTTTTTTTTTGCTTTTTGTGCTTTCTGTTTTCCTCCTCTAATTTCTAGTATCTTGCTTTCTACTTTTCTTTTGAATGATTAGAAGGAGTTAATTCTAAGAAATGTATATCATTAATAATGTCAGTAGTTTTGAGATCCTCTATGTTCATGCAATTAGAATCTGACTTTTCTTGTTTTTCCTGTCGGTCAACTACAAGGGCCCAGGAGCTATGGTTGTAGGGATGTCATAAACCAGCTGTGAGGAAACTATCATTAAAAAAGATCTTGAATTACAAATTACACCGTGTAGCTTTTAGCCTCATACACACGGGACGACGATCGTACGTACGATCGTCTCAAATCGTATGTTGGATAATGGAACTTGCATACTGACTGCACTACACGATCGTACGACCACAGAAAGAACGTTCAGGTGCATGTAATTAGCATCCAGCCGTTCCTGACTTCTGAGCATGCGTATTTTGCACAATACAACTTGTTGTACCAACTGCTCTGTACACACGATACAACGGTCGTATGAGCGCTTGTTGGTACGACCAAGTTTTCTAGTCTGCTCATACAACTCCCTTTGTACGACCGTCGTATGTCGTCTGTTCTAATCGCGCATACGAACGATCGATTTCGCATACAATGGTCGTTCATATGACCTGTTGTATACGATCGTCGTCCCGTGTGTACGAGGCTTTAGGGTCCTTTCGCACATGCGGACCATTCATCAGTTCAGTGTACTCTTTAGGTGGACATGTAGTTTCAAAAGGACTTTAAGGCTTGTAGAATAAAGAAGAATTCCGATCATTGAATACTTCTATCACTACAATATTGTTCATTGTAGACTGAAGGGGGGATAGCCTGTGTAAGGGAAGGCCAGTGATGGAGTTGCAGTAATCAAGACGGGAAATAACCAAGGAGTGAATAAGTTGCTTTGTGGTGTCGTTAGTCAGGAAGGGGCAAATTCTGGAGATGTTGTGAAGGTTAAGGCGATAAGATTTAGCCAGTGATTGGATGCGGGGACTGAAGGATAGGTCGGAGTCTAGGATTACACCCAGCACCCTAGCATGTGTGGATGGACCAATGGTTGTGTCGTTGATTTCAATGGTAAAGGCATGAGGAGGGGACTGGGGAAGGAGGAAATATTACAAGCTCAGTTTTAGAAAGATTGAGTTTGAGGAAGTGGGGTGACATCCATACCGATATGTCATTCAGTAAGTTTATGATGCGTGAGGAGATATAGGTGCAGAGTTGAGGAGTCGAGAGATAGATCTGGGTGTCGTCAGCATAGAGGTGGTAATTGAAGCCATGGGAAGTTATCAACTGGCCCAGGGAAGAGGTAGAGTGGGAGAATAGGAGGGGCCCAAGGACAGAGCCTTGTGGTACCCCAGCACAAAGAGATAGAGGAGCGTTATGCCCAATGGTCCAAACCATTTGGAAAAATGTTACTGAGTGCATTAAAAAGTGCCCTATGATCTCAGTACCACTAACAGGGGAGGTCTGTATACTTGGTCTGGTTCACCTACCGTCCATGTCTAGAGCGATGAGAACACTGATAGGGTTGCTATTGTTTTACGCCCACAAGGCTATGCTGCTGAAATGGAAATCCCGATTGGCACCTACTCTCGATTTTTGGAAAGCTCTAGTTAACTCAGCAATATCACTGTATAAATTCACGTATGAGTACAGGGGTTGTCCTAGGAAATTCACCAAAACATGGGATATCTGGGTTACCTCTGTGGGGAAAAACCCCTCTGGGGATGCCCCCAGGACACAGTCTCAGCAA
The DNA here is from genome assembly GCA_018402905.1 of Glandirana rugosa. Lineage (NCBI taxonomy): Eukaryota > Metazoa > Chordata > Amphibia > Anura > Ranidae > Glandirana > Glandirana rugosa. Next base: position 31,784 of record BLSH010113695.1, on the reverse strand, counting down.
ATACCTTGGGTGTCTACTGTCCAAAAAGGGGTAATTTTGGGGGTGTTTGAACAGTACTGGTATTTTAGAGTCTCTAAAAACATTACATGTATGTCCAACATTAGGAGCTTCTGCCACACATCCACCCACTCTTCTAATATTGGGAATACATGGAATGTGCTACAGGCTGCACGAAAATTGATCGACATGGATGAAGAAATCTCTGCCATAAAGTAAAAAGTATGTGCCGAAGCATAGGGGCTACTGCCCACTGACCACCCCACGCTCCTAATGCTGGGCATACGAAAAAGTGAACTTAACAGATTCCTCCATTTATATTGATCAATGTTAGGTTTATAAAAGACATTGGTCCATCCTTCCCGATCCCCTAGGAGGCAAGCGGATATTCCCTGGATCAACTATCTCTGGTGTGATATGGATGAAGAAATCTCTTCCAGAAAAAAGTATATGCCGAAGCATAGGAGCGATCTGCCCGCTGAGCACCCCACACTCCTAATGCTTGGCCATACACCTGCCTTTTTTTTTTAAACTGCGGATGGAGAAAACTCCCCTCTGCAGTGCTGCAGGCACTGATGTATGTATTTTGAGAGCAGCAACCTGATGCTGTCAGAATACACAGATCAGTGGTGCAGCTGATTGGCATTCCCACAAAGCAAACAACAACGGTTAACAATAACACACAGCAACAATAAGTACCGCAATAAAACATTTATTTTTAAATTTATTTATTTTACTTTTTTTAACACTTTTTGTAACTTTTGTTCAGAACAATAACGTTTGCCTTTGATTTTAGCATGTCTCAAAATGTGGGGGCAGCCAATTGCAAAGACCTCTGGGAAGCTATTATGGGCTCTATAGGCCCATGCTCCAATTATTGGTAATTATCAGAATTATTGGCTGCGGTTGCATTATGCTTTTAGTGCTAGCAACCTCCCCAGGTTGGACTGCACTGCTGGCACTCACTACGACACCATGAGATACTGCAGTGCTGGGGTCTAAGGATGCACTACACAGCTGGAGCTTGCCAGATCACGAAAAATAGTGCAGCCCTAGGACCTGCGCCCTGCTGCATAGGAGCATAACTATACGTTTCTAGCACTGCAGCTACATGGGGTCGGGTACACCTGATCTTAGCAGGGACCTCTTCTCCATCTGAGCTCCCCGTTGGGGTGCTGCTGCTTCCTACAGGTTCATATTCTGAGCCGGATTCTGACAGAGAGGACATTCCTTCACGCTCATCTGTCATGCTCAGAATCCCGGAGGCCTCATCACTAGAGTACCTTTCTTTGGACATTTCAGGCACCAAAATTAGAACCCCTCCAATATTTCTATTTTGGTCTATACCAAAGGGCCAGTTTACTGTCCTTTGGATTTTAGTGGGGCCGCAATGTGGCTATTGGGAGTAGAAAAGGTCCTGACGTCAGTGGGAGAATAGTGCCCCATTGTTGGTATCAGGGGGAGGAATTGTGCCCCATCGTTGGTGTCATTGGGCTCCAGTGTTGGTGTCTTAGGGAGGAATTGTGCCCCATCATTGGTGTCATTGGGCTCCATTGTTGGTGTCATTGGAAGGAATTGCGCCCCATCGTTCGTATCAGTGGACCCTATTGTTGGTGTCATTGGGAGGAATTGTGCTCCATTGCTCGCATCATTGGACCCTATTGTTGGGTTCATTGGGAGGAATTGTGCCCCATCGTTCGTATCATTGGACCATATTGTTGGTGTCATTGGGAGGAATTGTGCCCCATCGTTGGTGTCATTGGGCTCCATTGTTTGTGTCATTGGAAGGAATTGTGCCCCATCATTGGTGTTATTGAGCCTTATTGCTAATGCCGTTGGAAGGAATTGTGCCCCATCATTGGTGTCATTGGGCCCTATTGCTGGTGTCATTGGGAGGAATTGTGTCCCATAGTTGGTGTCATTGGACCCTATTGTTGGTGTCATTGGGAGAAATTGTGCCCCATCATTGGTGTCATTGGGCTCCATTTTTTGTCTCATTGGAAGGAATTGTGCCCCATCATTGGTGTCTTTGGGCCCTATTGGTGTCATTGGGCTCCATTGTTGGTCTCATTGGAAGGAATTGTGCCCCATCATTGGTGCCATTGGACCCTATTGCTGGTGTCAACTGGAAGAATTGTGCCCCATCGTTCGTGTCATTGGACCCTATTGATGGTGTCATTGGGTGTAATTATGCCCCATCGTTGGTGCCATTAGACCCTATTGTTGGTTTCATTGGGAGAAATTGTGCCCCGTCATTGGGCTCCATTGTTGGTCTCATTGGAAGGAATTGTTTCCCATCAATGATGTCATTGAGCCCTATTGTTGGTGTCATTGGGCTCCATTGTTGGTCTCATTGGAAGGAATTTTGTCACATCAATGGTATCATTAGACCCTATTGTTGGTGTCATTGGGAGAAATTGTGCCCCATCGTTGGTGTCATTGGGCTCCATTGTTGGTCTCATTGGAAGGCAATGTGCCCCATTGTTGGTATCATTAGACCCTATTGTTGGTGTCATTGGAAGAAATTGTGCCCCATCGTTGGTGTCATTGGGCTCCATTGTTGGTCTCATTGGAAGGAATTGTGCCCCATCATTGGTGTCATTGGGGTCTATTGTTGGTGTCATTGGGAGAAATTGTGCCCCATCATCTGTGTCTTTGGGCCCTATTGTTGGTGTCATTGGGAGGAATAATGCCCCATCATTGGTGTCATTGGGCCCTATTGTTGGCGTCATTGGGAGGAATTGTGCCCCATTGTTGGTGTCATTGGGAGAAATTGTGTCCCATTGTTGGTGTCATAGGGCCAAATTATGCCCCGTCATTAGTCAGTGGTAGGAATTAGGCGCCATTGTTGGTATCAGTGGATGAAATAGTGCCCAAAGGTCCAGATAAAAGCGAACAAAGGGCCGCATTTGGCCCCCGGGCTGCAGTTTGGAGACCACTGGCATCCCTATACCATAAAAGGTGATCCTTATTGTGTTCCATCCTGAAATGATTAGAGACTCTCTGGTTTCTGAACCTTTTCCTGATATTAATATGTTCTGCAATCCATATCATGTAATGAAATGTAATTTCCGGGTCGTACGACCAACATACTGAAGACCACACACACATTCTTTTTTTTTTTAAAAGATATTTATTGAGTTGTATAGAAAAACACGGCATTACAGAGTTATAAAAAAAGCCAATCTAGAAAAATGAAACAATAATACCTAGCTAATAAACTGAACAAAATCCCTGCCCCCACCACCGTTCTAACACATATGTGACGTGTGTGGGATTGCATGTCATACATTTATCGATCGTTTATTCTTTCCTGGTTCAATCTACAGAGGACACACCGACCACAAGCAAAATAGCCTTTCCATCTAAGAATGTCACCGGACCCGGAATATTGGGAACCACCTTAAGTCTCAAATGAAGGGCCCTTCCATAAATAAAATGGTGCTTTTCCTAAAGTGGGGTCTTTTTGCCATATGGGCCAATTTCTCCTAATAATCTTATCTAATTCCTGATATTGGTAATAAAGGTCACTCCTGGATACAATCATCTTTAGTGCTGTTACTAAGGGTGTGGCGGATAATCCGGCATTAGCTGACCCTGGCTGGGGGGCCATCTTTATCCAGTCTTCTTTCTGAGTTCACGCGATGACGTCACTCTCGCGCATGCGGGGTACGCCGTCCCTTCGGAGCGCATTTACTGGTGACGTCACCGGCTGCATCCAGTGTGAATATCTCCTAAACAGTGTAAGTTTAGGAGATATCCGCTGTGCCTACAGGCAACCCTTATTATAGGCTGAAGTCTACCTTCACTTTACAACTGTGTCATAAAAATATTGCACTCTTTTGATGTTCCAATAAAGTTTTTATAGAATAAAAAACCCTTACAAAAAGGGAAAAAATTCCTTGCTGACCCTCCAGGACGATCGGATTCTCCCTGAATCAACTATCTATGGTTCTGATTCAGAGGAAGGCGAAAACCCTATTAAAGCGCGGTCTAATGGGCTCCAATAGGGAAAAATTCCTTCCTGACCCCCTGGAAGGTCGGTGCCCAACATGAGGCTCACAGTGGGGCCCACCATGCTCCAGATCTCAGTGTAGGACATGATCCCCATCACACCGAATGATCCCTTCCAAGACATGTCCCCTGCAATCCAAATGTTCCTCTCCCGGCTGGGTCATGGTTGGGTGTTAGGGTCAGGGATTAGGGTTAGGGAGTTAGGGTCAGGGTAAGGTGTTAGGGTCAGAGTCAGGGTAAGGTGCTAGGGTTAGGTGTTAGGGTCATGGTTAGGTGTTAGGATTAGGGTGCTAGGGTCAGGGATTAGGGTGTTAGGTTCAGGGATTAGGGTGTTAGGGTCAGGGAGTTAGGGTCAGGGTAAGGTGTTAGGGTTAGGTGTTAGAGTCATGGTTAGGTGTTAGGATTAGGTGTTAGGGTCAGGGATTAGGGTGTTAGGGTCAGGGATTAGGTGTTAGGGTCAGGGATTAGGGTGTTAAGGTCATGGTTAGGTGTCAGGGTCATGATAGGTGTTAGGGTTAACCTAACTAGACATGTGTAATTCATTTCGGTCCAAATATAAATTTGGACACATTTTTTTATTCAGAGATTTGGTAAAATTCGTTGTTTTGTTTATTTATTTGCTAATGAATTCCAAATATTCGTAATGATCCAAATTCTGTGTGAAGAATATCTGGTTGTTAGGGACTGGGACTGCCGCGTCCTTAGCAACCAATGACTCATCAGCAGGTTTCCCGCTGACAGCTGAAATGTAAACAAAAGAATTCCGGCAATGAAAAATGCAAAAAGAAAACAGCGTGGGGTCCCCCCCACCCATCCAGTCCAGGTCCTTCGGGTCTGGTATGGATTTTATAGGGAACCTCAAGCCAAAATTTAAAAGAAAATAGGTGTGGGAGTGCACTCAAAATTCATACCAGACCCTTATCCGAGCATGCAGTCCGCTAGGCCAGGAAAGGGGGGGCAAGGGAGCACCCCTCCGCTCCTGAACCATATAAGGCCACATGCCCTCAACATAGGGGGGTGCTCCCCCTTCCCCCAAAGCACCTTGTCCCCATGATAATAGAGACAAGGGCCTCTTCTCCACAACCCTGTCCCGGTGGCTGTGGGGGTGCGGGGGAGTGACTTATCAGAATCTGGAAGCCCCCTTTAACAAGGGTCCCCCATCCCCCAGATCCTGACCCCCCCATGTGAATGAATATGGGGTTTATATTCCTCATTCACATAGGGAGGGGTAAGGATCTGGGGGCCTCCTTGATAAAGGGGTCTTCCAGATTCTGATAGGTCATCCCTGCACCCCCACAACCACCGGGCCAAGGGTTGTGGAAAAGAGGCTTTTGCTCCCATCAACATGGGGACAAGGTGCTTTCGGGGAGCCTCCCTGCCCCAAAGCACCCCCCCATGTTAAAGGCATGTGGCCTGGTATAGTTCAGGAATGGGGAGAGGGGGGCACTCGCTCCCCCCCCTTTCCTGGCCTTCTGGGCTGCATGCTCAGATAAGGGTCTGGTATGGATTTTGGGGGATCCCATGCCATATTTTGATTTTTAAATGCTGGTGTGGGTTTCCCCTTAAAATCCATATCAGACCTGATGAGCCTGGAATGAATGGGGGGGGGGGGACCATGCTGGTTTTTTTCTGCATGTTTTATTACCGGCATTCCTTTGTTCAGGTGTCAGCGGGGAGACCTTCTGACAGCTGATGAGTCCTCGGTTGTTAAGGACATGGCGGCCAGCTTCCCGTCCTGCTCCTTAACAACCAGCTATTCTTCACACAGAATTCTGATCGTTCTGAAAATTTGGAACTCGTTAGAAAAAGAATAAATTAAACAAAACAAATTCTGAAACTAAATTACTAACATGACGAATCTATCCGAAACAAAGCGAAACAAATGTATCTGTTCTGCACATGTCCACCCCTAACCCAAACCTTAACCCTAACCCATGGCCTTACCCTAATCCCCCTAATCCCTAAATTTACCCCCTAAATCTCTGCCCCACCCCCAACATAAACTTTAACCCTAACCCATGGCTTTACCCTAATCCCTAAATCTAACCCCTAAATCTATGCCCCAACCCAAACCTTAACCCTAACCCATGGCCTTACCCTAATCCCTAAATACACAACCCCCACCCCGTCTCTAAATCCCCCATTTAAATCCCTAATCCCATTCCGGTACCCAATCCCAATTCCAAAC
>BLSH010113654.1:872708-887129 GCA_018402905.1 Glandirana rugosa | reverse complement strand
AAAAATGTTCAACATACAAATGCAAGGGCAACATAAGGCTAGACTTCCATTCCCAGCTCAGTCAAGATGTAAGGACATGGGTGAAGCACAACCTCCAGAAAATAGACTTGGCTAATTACACTTTGCCAACCATATTCAAACAAAAGAGATCACTTGAAGTAAAATAAGTAGAAAATAATGCAGGCCTTGCAGTACATGTTTTGGGGAAATAGTAGGGAAATGTCACCAGCAAAAGATGGAGAGTGTGTATAGGAGATTACATTTCAGGAGATACAGTAGTTTTAAATGATGTAACTTTATGGGAGCATGGGGCTTAGGTTTCCCATAATAAGAACACCTCAAGCACTCTGCCTGTTTGGAAAGCAAAATTAATGTGGCAAAAGTGTGTGTTTAGAGGGGGGGGGGGGGGAATTAGAAACTGCATCTGACATAAATAATTATGGCATTAGCCAGGACTGACACACTGGGCCATTCAACAACATCTGCCCACTGGCCAGGGGTGTACACATGTTGCAGCCCCAGTAGGAACAATACACTCTGTCACACTTGAGAGATGAAGCCTGCCAAGCATGACCCAGCAAAGTGTGCAGTGCATGCTAGTGTGAAATACAAGGGCTTCCAAAAGCAGTGCACAGACAACACAGCCTCACTCAATGCTTGCAATAAGACCTTGTGTGAAAGCATAGTTGATACGGGTCCCAAATTTGAACAAGTTGTGGTCCAGGGGGGCCTCACCTTGTGGGGAAAGTTGGTTAGTTATGTCGCCTAGGGTACAGGAGAATGGTCTCCCCAAACGGGATGCCCCCCTCCCATAGACTCCAATGTTAAACACTGCTAAAGTCTTGGTTGTAAGGACCCCTTGAGACACTGGGGCCCCTTACAACAGTACTGCCTGTACCCCCTGATGGCAGCCCTCTGATAGGGTTGCCACATCATCCCTTTAATCCAGGACACATAGTAATTACACAGGTTCTGTGGCTGATTAAGGTGGTAATTAAACTCACTTGGTGCCTTATCTGCATTAAATCAGCCTCAGAACCTGTGAAATCCATATGTGTCCTGGATTAAAGGGATGATGTGGCAACCCTACACTCTGAGTGTGTATGGACACTGGACAACATGCTGGGGAGGCATGCAGAGGAAAAAAAGGGGGTGAAAAAAGCCTAGAGCATGCATGAGGCCAAAGAAGACATTCACTACATATTGTAATGCTAATAATTAGGTATTGGCAAAAAGGGCAAATACTTTATTATCAAACAGAAACACATAAAATGTGGTAGTAACATGAAACATACCTTAATATATTCCTCCTGCAGAACCTGGATGATGGTAGAACATATCTCGGGAATTATCACTCCAAGAGCCTGGGGGGAGATGCCTGTGGTGAACTTGAGGTCCTGCAGGCTTCTTCCTGTCGCCAGGTATCTCAGGGTAGCAATGAGCCTTTGCTCAGGGGTGATAGCAAGGCGCATGCATGTGTCCGCCTTCTGAATATAGGGGGACACCAATGCCAAGAGGTGGCTAAAGCAGGGGTCCGTCATCCGGAGATAATTCCTGAAATCATCAGGATTATTCTCCTGGAGCTCCCTAACCAAAGCCATATGACCTAATTGATCACGGTTAAGCAACCAATTCTTGGTCCAGCAACTCCTCTCTCTCCTTCTTCTACCTTGGTTTCGGGTCCAAGCCTGAACTCCTAGGCCAACAGCAGCGAGATTTCTCTCTCGAGAAGGCAACATCGTTGACGAATGAGCGTCCAGAAACGAGCCAAAGAATGATCCAAAGAGAACGATCTGAAGAACGTCTGAAAGTCGCGAATCAAAACACACCAAACTTCAACTAACACGAGATTAGATGAAGGAGCCCAAAGGGTGGCGCAACAATACCAGCACTTTCTCTTTATACGCTCGTTCGCGTCATCACGTTCGGCCGGTCGTACGTTGTATGTACGACTGTCGGGTGCACGTCAGTAGGCTACATACGACCGTCAACGCACGATTCAACACGGTCATACGCGCGATCGTCGTCCCATGTGTACGAGCCATTATTCATGTATGATCAGATTGTGCAGTGTGTGGTCACCCTTATCAGTCATGTATGATCAGATTGTGCAGTGTGTGGTCACCCTTATCAGTCATGTATGATCAGATTGTGCAGTGTGTGGTCACCCTTATCATTCATGTATGATCAGATTGTGCAGTGTGTGGTCACCATTACTATTCATGTATGATCAAATTGTGCAGTGTGTGGTCACCCTTATTATTCATGTTTAAGACTGGGTTCACACTATCCAACAAAAAAACGGTCCGACTTTGATCCTACTTTGCTGTGCGATTTACGGTCCTACATGGGGTCAAAGTCGGACCGTTTGTCTGTGAACAGGGATCCGACTTTGATCCCGACAATGCCAAGCACCTTGTGCTCTGGGGATCTTGAAGGGGAACTCCACGCCATATTTAAAAAAAAAAAAAAACTGGTATGGGGTCCCCCTCCAGGAGCATACCAGGCCCTTTGGTCTGGTACTGATTTTAAGGGGAACCCCATGCCGAAAAACGGCGTGGGGTCCCCCCAAAATCCATACCAGACGCTTATCCGAGCATGCAGCCCGCAAGGCCAGGAAAGTGGGTGGGGATGAGCAAGCGCCCCCCCCCCCTGGACCATACCAGGCCGCGTGCCCTCAATATGGGGAGTATGGGTGCTTCGGGTACAGGGGGGGCTCTGCGCCCCCCACCCCAAAGCACCTTGTCCCCATGTTGATGAGGACAAGGGCCTCTTCCCGACAACCCTGGCCGTTGGTTGTCGGGGTCTGCGGGCGGGGACTTATCGGAATCTAGAAACCCCCTTTAACAAGGGGGCCCCCAGATGCCGGCCCCCCACCCTATGTAAATGAGTATGGGGTACATCGTACCCCTACCCATTTACCTGGAAAGAAATATGTACAAAAAAAAACACACAGCTTTTTAAAATATTTTATTAAATCTGCTCTGGCGGTCTTCTCCCCTCTCTGGCTCTTCTTTCTTCGGCTCTTTTGCGGGGTCTTCCATCTTCTGAGGGGTCTTCTTTCTTCTCTGCGGTGTCTTCTGCTCTTTTGCCGGTCTTCTCCGTTGTCCTCTTCCCTCTGTTCTTCCTCTCTTCTTCTTCTTCCCATGTTGACACGACGCGATCTCCTTCATGAATGCCCTCTCGGCTGTGTGCTGTGTGCTTTGTTTATAGCACAAAAAATAAAAACACAGTGGTGATCAAATACCACCAAAAGAAAGCTCTATTTGGGGGAGGGGGGAAAGACATCAACTTTGTTTGGTTACAAGTCACATGACCGCGCAATTGTCAGCTAAAGTAACGCAGTGCCGTATCGCAAAAAATGGTCAGGAAGGGGGTAAAAGCTGGAGCTGATTAACTGGTTAACGACCTGCTTGCGTTCATTTACTGCTGCAATGTGGCAGCGTAACGCGAATCGCCGCTTATAAATGGTGATTCACACAGGCGAGGCTAGCGGGCGTGCGTGTGCCGCCGCTGGCACGCTCTCATGCCCGCCGCGCGCTCCCGGAGTGTGGCTGCGGGTCGGGTGGACTCAATGTCCGCCAGCGACCCGTGATCATCTACTACAGAAGGAACCACTGATGTAAACATGGCGGTTCCCCGATCTGACAGGCGGCATGACAGAGATCTACTGATTCCTGTGATCGGGATCAGTCAGATCTGTCATGCCCCTGGCAGCCCAGCCCCCACACAGTTAGAACACACACAGGGAACACAGCTAACCTCTTAATTACCCCCTGCAGGTTAACCCCTTCCCTGCTAGTGACATTTATACAGTAATCAGTGGATATTTATAGCTGTGATCGCTGTATAAATGTCAGTGGTCCCAAAAAAGTGTCAAAAATGTCCGACCTGTCCGCAGCAATATCGCAGTACCGCTAAAAATCGCAGATCGCCGTCATTATTAGTATAAAAAAAAAAATAGTAAAAACGCCAGAAATTAATTCTCATGGTTTGTAAACGCGGCAACTTTTGTGCAACCCAATCAATAATCGCCGATTGGGATTTTTTTTTACCAAAAATATGAGGAAGTATATATATCGGCCAAAACTGAGGAATAATTTGTTTTTTTATATATTTTTTGGATTTGTATTCTAGCAAAAAATTTTGTTTTTTTTCAAAATTGTCGCTCTTTTTTTGTTTGTAGCGCAAAAAATAAAAACCGCAGAGGGGATCAAATACCACCAAAAGAAAGCTCTATTTGTGGGGAAAAAAGGACGCAAATTTCACTTGGGTACAACGCAGTGTTGCCAACCGTCAGTAAATTTACTGACAGTTTGTAAAAATCAGTGATTTTTAGAACTGTCTATAAATATCAGGGTCTGATAATTTGTCATGCTGTGCTGACTTTTTAAGTGTAAATCAGGCAAACTACTTGATATGGGTATTGTCAGTGTTTCCATGTTGTGTTTAAATATCAATTGTCTTAGTTTTTAATAGGAGTTCAGTTATTTTTCAGGTTGTCAGTAAAAAAATGTGCTCTGCCAGTAAATTTCCCATGTTTTGCCAGTAAAAAAACCTTGCGGGAGGTTGGCAACACTGCTACAACGACCACGCAATATTCAGTTAAAGTGACGCAGTGCCGAATCGCAAAAAGTGCTGTGGTCAGGAGGGGGGTAAATCCTCCGGGGCTGAAGCGGTTAATAGAGGGTTCTGGGTTTTCACTGATCTGGCAGACAGGGGAGTGTTGGCGTTCTGTCAGATCAGAGTATGAAATATGAAAGCACGTCATAGGGGAATACAGTCAGGTGCTGCAGATGCGTGGCAGAGGTTCGCCGTCACCTCACTTTCTCACCCCCCTCCTCCTCCATTACTAATGGTACAGCCAGAATACAGACGCGGGGGGAGGTGGGCGGAGCCACCATACACTTCCAGCGAGGTAGGCGGGACCATGATGCTGTTGCCCGGGGTGGAGGGCGGGGTCACCATACTCTTATCAGTTCAGGTGGGCGGTACCATCGTACAATTACCCTGGGAGGAGTGCGGGCCAATTATAGATCTGGGCAGGTGGGCGGAGTTTCCATGCACTTCTAGGCGGGGTGGGGGTGACCGTCGTACAGTTCTCCAGGGTGATGTGGGCGGGGACATACGTTTGTGCGGGGGTGGTAGGCGGGGTCATGTTCTATTTATTTCTGGAGGCGACAGTGCTGAGTCACAGTGAGTGACAGCTGCAGGGAAGGAGACACCGGGATCACAGAGATAATAGAAGCATGCCGAGCTGCGGGAGAGTGCAGATCTATGTGGTGTACTGGTGAGTAGTGCTGGGGGGAGAGCACAGAGGCCCCTCATCTACACCCCGGGGAGATTTACTAAATCTGTGCATGGTAACCAACCAATCAGCTTCCAGCTTTTATTCTCAAAGCTTTATTGAACAAAATGGAGTTAGAAGCTGATTGGTTAATAGTTAGGGTTGCCACATCATCCCTTTAATCCAGGACACATATGAATTACACAGGATCTGAGGCTGATTTAATGCAGGTGAGGCACCAAGTGAGTTTAATTACCACCTTAATCACCCACAGAACAACCTGTGTAATTCATGTGTGTCCTGGATTAACCACTTGAGCCCCGGAAGGATTTCCAGCTTTAGGACCGGAGCCCTTTTTGCGATTCGGCGCTGCGTCGCTTTAACTGACAATTGCGCGGTCGTGCGACGTTGTACCCAAACGAAATTTGCGTCTTTTTTTTTTCCCACAAATAGAGCTTTCTTTTGGTGGTATTTGATCACCGCTGCGTCATTTCTGATCGCCGCTATAAACAAAAGAAGAGCGACAATTTAGCAAAAAAAACCCAAATTTCTTACTTTTTGCTAAAATACAAATCCAAAAAAAAAATATAAAAACATTTTTTTTGGCCGCTTTATATTCTTCCTCATATTTGCGATAAAAAAAATCGCAACCGGCGTTTATTGATTGGTTTGTGCAAAAGTGGTCGCGTTTACGGATGATGAGAATTCATTTTTGGGGTTTTTATTTTTTTTATTTTTTACTAATAATGGCGGCGATCTGCGATTTTATTATTTTTTTTTTTTTTTTGCGGTACTGCGATATTGCGGCGGACATGTCGGACCATTTTGACACTTTTTTGGGACCATTGGCATTTATACAGCGATCGGTGCTATAAAAATGCACTGATTACTGTGTAAATGCCATTGGCAGTGAAGGGGTTAACCTGCAGGGGGCGCTCTAAGGGTTAACTGTGTTCCCTGGGCGTGTTCTAACTGTGTGTGGGCTGCCCTGGCTGGGGAAGGGAAGTGGTCACAGCCTTCATATACAGGAAGGCTGTGATCACAGCCCTTCCCCCCTCATACAGAACGGTTTATGTTTACATACACGGACCTCCGTTCCTTCACTCCGGGGGGGGGCATCGCGGGTAGCCGGCGACAATCGAAGCCGCAGCACCCGCTCCCTGGCCCTCCCCGAACACAGTGAGCGCGCGGGCGTGCCTCCGGCGGCGCGCGCGCTCACTAGGCTCGTGAGCGCGGCCGCCGTCATATAACGGCGATTTGCGCTCACGAGCCACCTTGCCGCCGTCAATTGGCGGTCGGCAAGGGGTTAAAGGGATGATGTGACAACCCTATTACTAGTCACAGATTCTATGTGCACCGTTTTATCACCAAACCCTGCTGCCTACACAGCGAGTATTAATGGGCCCATCCACACCACAAACTGCGTCTGCTGTGCGTTTATTACACGCACTGCACCTTTGTGTCTGGTTACATGCAGACGATGTGTTTTTCCATCAGCACTTGAACTTTGGGCTCTTCTGTGTTGTGGTGCATTTGTGCGGGGTTCACATGTTATGCAAACAGGAAGCTTTTCAAGAATCGTACGAAAAAAATCATTCTTTTAGTGCAGTGCTTAACTAATGTTACATTTGATTTATGTATTCTACAACTAAACAATTAGTCCATTAATCTGAACGTGTGTACGAGGCATCAGGCTGCCCATACATTATACAATTTTCTTTTTTCCTTTACATTTTACTGAAGCAATATAATATGAGCTCAATCCTGTGTGTGGGTTTTTTTTTTTTTTTTTTTTTTTGTTTTTTTTATTATTATTGGATTTTTTTTGTCTATAGCACAAAAAAATCCAGCAGAGGTGATAAAATACAGTAAAACCTTGGCTTGAGAGCGTTTTGCAAGACAAGCAAAATCTTTAACCACTTCCCGTCCGGTGCATAGACAAATGACGTCCGGGTGGGTGGTTCATTATCCTGACTGGACGTCTATTGACGCCCTCAGGATAATCCGCAATCGCGTGCCCTTGGGGGCGCGCATCGCGGCGATTGGTGGTGCCGTGGGTCAGTCTGACCCACCGCATTACCGACGAGGTAAAGGGCTTCGATCCAAAGCCTTTTACCATGTGATCAGCCGTGACCAATCACGGCTGATCACAGTGTAAATAGGAAGAGCCGTTTATCGGCTTTTCCGCTGCTCAGGTCTGCAGACCTGAGCAGCGGAGAGCCGATCGGCTGCTCTCCTGATGGGGGGGCTGCACTGAACATTTATCAGCGCAGCCACCCTCAGGATCACCCCACTGGACCACCAGGGAGCCTGCCCAGGACCACCAGGGAGCCCCCCCCCCCCCCGACATCACAAAGAGGCCGCCCAGGATCACCAGGGAAGGATCACAGAGGCCGCCCAGGACCACCAGGGAGCCCCCACTACACCACCAGGTAAGGGCAATATTGTGCACTGTAGGGATGGCACTGTGCCCATGTATGCCAGTGCCATCCCTAACAGTGCTTGTTGCACCAGTGCCCACCTATCAGTGCCGCCTATGAGTGTCCATCAGTGTCACGTGTCAGTGTTGCTTATCAGTGCTGCATATGTGCCCCATCAGTGCAACCTTATCAGTGCCACCTAATCGGTGCCAATCTGTACTGCCTCATCAGTGCCCATCAGTGTAGCCACATCAGTGCCCGTCAGTGAAGGGGAAGATCATGTCTGTCAGGAGTAGCCATTAGGGTGCTATACGCTGCTTCCTGAAAACTGTAATGCTGAGCCGCCATGGGTGAAAGAGCTGAAATCCAATGAATGAAAGGGGTGGGCCAGGGACAGCCAGGCTGGGGAGGAAATAGATGATGATGGAGGTCCTTCAGCCATAAAATGAGGTGGGCTCTACCTAACTTGCTGCAGCTTCTAATGCACATTGTGAGAAGCTCAGTGTACAGTGAAACCATAGTAAGCCATCTCCAGTACAGGAGAGGAACCTGTACAACTGCAAGACTTGGGCTACTTTCACACTGGGGGCGGTGGAGCGTTGGCAGTAAATCCCCACTAGTCACAGTGGGGATTTACCGCTGTTAGAGCGGCGCTACGGCGGCAGGAGCGGTGCGCTTTTAACCCCCCACAAGGGGTTAAAACGGGATTAAAAGTGCCCGCTCTCTGCGCCCCCGAGGTGGTGTGCGCCCACTTCGGAAGCGCTGCCCATTGTTTTCAATGGGTGGTGGAGGAGCGGTATTACCGCTTACCGCCCTGCCCCAAAGATGCTGCTTGCAGGACATTTTGTAACATCCTGCAAGAGCACCGCCCCAGTGTGAAAGCACTCTGTCTTTCACATTGGGGTGGACGGGGAGTGACTTTTGAGGCGCTATTTTTACCTAAATAGTGCCTGTAAAGCGCCTCGGTGTGAAAGGGGTCTAAGACCCCTTCCACACTTGTGCGAGTTGTCCTGCAAATTGGGACTGCAAAGTCACATGACAACTCGTTTCCAATGAGTACCGTTCATATCTGTATGACTTTCAAGTCGTGCCAACTTCAAAGTAGTCCCTGCATTACTTTGGTCCGACTTTGATGCAACTTGAGGTCCATAGACTTCAATGTTAAACCCTCAAAGTCGCATGCAAATCGCACCTGAATAATATAGATGCGATTTCTGTACGACTTTGTAATATGTTTTCATTGAGCCAAAGTTGCAACAAAGTCGTATTGATGTAAAATCGCATCGCACAAGTGTGCAAGGGGCCTAAAGGGAAGGCTGGAGTCATGGTAGTGATGGCAATTACTATGGCAAGTAAGGTTTTTCTATAGAAATCTGTGATAATGGTTGTCGTGGGATGGGGTGTAGACTAGGCTGGGACAGGTGACTTGCAGGTGAGACAAGTCTATAAGAAAGGTGTGGCATATGAGGGTTATACGTTCTTCTAGAAGCTTTTTATGAAACTACATTCCTCAAACTACGCAGGTGATGTGAAGGTGTGGGAGTTTCACAACGACTGAGGCTGGAAAGTAGCTTGTACATATGGATCCATTGAGATCTGCCTTTCCTGATGTATTTATCTAAATAAATGTATTAGTAACTAGGTATGAAATCAGGTGTGTTGGATCCTAGTCCAAACCCATCTGAGCTATCACGGCAGGAAGGTGTCATGGTGTCCTTCTAATCAGAAGTGGCAGCGGGGAATGCCTCGACCGCCTAGTGATTGGTGGGACATGACGGCTTCCTGGCAGGGTGGCTGGGGCTCAGACTAGGATCCAACGCGCCTGCTCTTGTCTGTTGGTGACGGCTCTAAATGGCAGTCATTTCTGTGGGAAGAGGGCTTTTCTGGGATCCCCATGCCTCCTAACATCTTTGTGCATGTGGTAGCATAACACCCCCCCCCCCCCCTTTAAGGCCCCTTGCACATGGGGACATTAGCTGTTGAGCGCCCCCTCCTGGAGGGACAGGTGCAAGCCCAGCAAAGTCTATGGCAGGCTGTGGCTGAACTCTGTACCCAGTGGTACTAAAATTTTAGGGCCCTGCAGAAGACCTGCACTGTGTGCATTCATCCCCAAATTCCTAGGGCTCGAAGTACGGGTGCCAAGTACCACTTGCTACACATTCAGCCACTACCAGCCATAGACTTTGTTGGGCTGGACGCTGCACTTGATTCTCCCAGGAATATAAATAAAATTCTGGGGAGCACACAGCCGCTAGACACCCCTGTGTGCAAGGGATGACCGGCTTTTATTCCCTTTTTTAGATGGGCTTTGCATTTCCATACAAGTCTAACGGGAATGCAAAACCAGATTTGAGGTCAACAGCAGTTCAAATCTCCCTGTCAAAAGTTCGATCTTAGAAACCCAAATTGACGTCATCAACACCAGCCCAAAGGTTGGCACAAGTAAAGCAGGGCACGTGCTGATCCCAAGCCATTGCGCTCCCATGTGATGCTGGCAAGTTGCTTTCATTGCTCGTTTTTACTTTTGTGATGTAAATGCACTACTTTTTAATTATACTGTAAATGGTTTTACACTGTGGAGGTTTATTTCCTGACCCTTGGGATTGGATAAGGAATAATGCTTTGCAGATGTAATATCTGACCAGGGCTGGTGCAAGGATTTTTGACACCCTAGGCGAAACCTCATGTTGCCGCCCCCCTTGGCCCCACCCCTGACCCCACCCCCCTTCTGCCTGCCCAGTCAGATCAGTGATAATGAATTGCAGCCTCACCAGCGCCCATCAAATACAGCCTCACCAGCGCCCATCAAATACAGCCTCACCAGCGCCCATCAAATACAGCCTCACCAGCGCCCATCAAATACAGCCTCACCAGCGCCCATCAAATGCAGCTTCACCAGCGCCCATCAAATGCAGCTTCACCAGCGCCCATCAAATGCAGCTTCACCAGCGCCCATCAAATGCAGCTTCACCAGCGCCCATCAAATGCAGCTTCACCAGCGCCCATCAAATGCAGCTTCACCTGTGCCCATCAAATGCAGCTTCACCTGTACCCATCAAATACAGCCCCACGGGGGGTGGGGGCATTTGGCAGATCAGTCATTATTTCTGTATACATTTGCAAATGGCATGTGATAATACAATCTCATTATCTCAGTCAGACAATGTCAGTTTTTACATGAATCGGTGCAGAGCAGCCAGTGACAGATCAACAGTGGCCAGTCGCCCCTAGGCGGCAGTGCGCCCTAGGCGGCCGCCTACTCCGCCTAGTGTCTCCGCCCAGACAGGGAGTGGGCAGATGTGAGTGCATGGAATGCTGAGGCTTGTAGAGCCCAGACAGATTGTACTGGTTTCTCTACAGGGGAAGTTGCAATTTTGGTAATGAAAGCAAAGTGGGAGATTACTAAACATTGGAGCCCTAATAATCTGATGCAGCTGTGCATGGTGGCCAATCCGCTTCTAAGCTACACGTGGAAGCTGATTGGTCTCTATGCAGATTTTGCACTCTCCGTGTGTGTGTGTTTCTGATTACAAAGTACAGGGGGTTGGATAATGGAACTGTCTGCATTTAATTGAAGGCATTGAATTGTTAGTGGGGTTAAATTTACCGTTTGACCACATACGGTGAGAACGTAAAGGAGCAGGATGAGAAGTTCTCTCATTTCTAATGGTGAAAATCTAGTTTTGTTAAGATTCTTCCAAAATCCACATTTTTAAAAGCTAACTTTCACTTTCTGTCAAGTGTTTCCTAACTGTATGAAAAGCAGTCATTAATGTTGTGTTTTTTTTTTTTTCCTTTTAGTGGAGCCTGAGGGTACGGCCCCAAGGTAAGAATCCGTCTCCATTGTGGTTAATGGGCCTTCATTCTCAGTAGGTTTAAGCTGCCCTTACACAATCCATAAAGGCAGTGACTCCTGCAATATTGTCAAACCATTGTGGTGAAGGTTGCTTCAGGTTTTGGGATTATCTTGGGTCTTTAATGAGTTGACCTGCCTGGTAGTAACTGCTCTTCAGTTAAGGGTTGCAATGATTGGTATTGGTGCAGCTTTACAACAGGATGTGCATTAATGGATTTCTCTCTTGCAGTTTCAGCGGTTGCAGAGGGACCTAGAAAAACGGTTCCCAGGACTGCTGGAATTTGTAAGTTAACTTTCCTTCTATATAAATTGTATAAACTGTTGGGAGTATTGCAGTAAACATCCTCCTCTGTGTAAACTTTCAGGAAGGCGAAGCTACCCCAACTGCTACAGGATGGTTTGAAGTGGAGGTTAATGGAAAGCTTGCGCACTCAAAGAAGGTAGGTCCTGATTCAGCTAGGTTTTATTTATCCAAGTGCCACCAGGCCTGATTCACACCTAATGCATTTTTTAGTGCTTTGCTGATTTGCACTGCAGTCCATTTAACATGGTTTCCTATGAACACATTCTGTAGTGCAAATATGCAAAACGCACCAGAAATGCATAGGTGTGAATCAGGCCTTAGTAGCTGTATTGTCCTGCAGCTGCTGCCAATAAAGTGATCTTTCTCTTCCGTTCACTGACAGACGCAGCCTTCTTATGACACATGGGGTTATGCTCATCCTACTAGGAGTAGACTAGGCAAAAACAAACAAAAGCGTAGGTTGGCCCCTCCCAGGGGGCCGTCCTCACCTCAGCATATAATCCCCCTGCCCTGTACAGCACATCAGTTTTGTTTTTTTTACCTAGTGCAAGGAGTAGACCTGGTTCCCTTTGGGATCTGCGGTCTCCTGAAGATTCATCTGATGAAGACTGCTAGCAAGAAGCTGGCTGGTGGTATAGAGGATATCTCGAATCCAAATCTTTCCCCAGTCCGGCCGACACTATGTGAACGCCCTTCGGGGTGCCCACCGCATAGCGCCCGTTCCGTGCGGGCGGCCAGTGGCTAAAACCCACTAGAGCCCAGTGACTAAGTACGCCTGTCCAAGGGCCTGGCCAGCAGCATGCCTCCCCTAGGGGATGGTAGGTCTGCTCCGGTGGCTACCGCTGCGCCCGTCAAGGATTGGTGAGTGGACCCCTCTGCCGCCTTAGGGTGTGGAGAGTGGGCGTCTGGGCAGCTCTGGTGGTAAGCCGGCCGGTGGGGGCTCATTAGAGGGACATTTTGGGTAGTACCCTTGTGAGGTTAAGCCTCCGTCCCCCCTCCCACTCCCACCAGCCGCAGTACGGCACTATCGCACTGACCGTTCTACTCTGCACCGACCGTCCGGAGCGCTGTGTTCGGCGGGTCACCGCCATTGAAGGAGAGCACCGCTCGTTCGTGGCCGACCGCGCGGGTGTAATGGCAGCGTCCATTGTTTGTGAAACAATGTGGTTCTCAGCCTGCGGTCTGGCGGCCTCCAGTGGTAGCTCAAAGAAGTGCAGCCCTGGTACAGGAAGTGTTTAAAAACGGAAGTGGGCTTCCGGTTTTCGCTTCTACAGCGTGGCTGACACACAGCAGCAAGCTCCTGGCGTGCAGTAGTTGGTGGGCATTGCTCTTCCGGTCGGAGTGCTGAGGCATCAAAACAGCAAGTATAGCTGGCCCTTCCTGGGTGCTGGTAGCGGTGTGGGCAATCCTCCCGGGTCTCCCTGGTTGATTGGTGGAGTAGAGGTGGTGGTTACACAGTGGGGGTGCCGGAAGCCTGGAATGTCAGAGGCCGGCAATACTATGACAGGAGTACCTGCGGATCTACAATCCACCCCAGGAACGCTAGTGTCTTTGGAACAGCTGAGGGCGGTGTTTGGGGAGTTCTTTCCCAGGGCAGAGGTACCCGTTCCAAGGGTTCCTCAAAAACGCCCCCCCCCCCCTCTTTCCTCCGGGGAGGATTCAGATCTGGAAAGCACCTCAATGGTCACACCTGTGGATCTTTCAGAGGGTGAACCACCCTCAGAGCATGAGGAGAGTCAAGAAACTCTGTCTTCGCGTGATAAAGCGATAGTGGAAGCACTGATCACTGATTTCCGCAAGTCTATGCGTCTTGATCCAGCTGGGGAGTCGCATGAGTCCGCTTGTTTGCGGCCCACTTAAACTGCCTAGGGCCCCTAGGGCTTACCCTTATGATCAAGTATTTTAGCAGGCGGTGTTTAAGGAGTGGCGTAGGCCACCAAGTTCCTTTGCTTTGCCTAAGAACTTTGCAGTGCGCTACCCCTTTGAGGAGAGCTTTACTAAGAGATGGGCCTCCCCGATGGTGGACCCTGCCGTGGCGCGGGTGAATAAAGCAACCACCATTCCCTTGGAGGGGTCGCCATCCTTTAAGGAAGCGGCCGATCGCCGCACAGACAGTGTCCAAAGCACTGTTCTTGTTGGCTGGGTCAGCCATGCGGCCGGCGCTAGCAACTGCAATGGCGGCACAGTCGCTGTACCGACTGGGTCGGTTGTTCTTGTCACGAAACCTGTGACAGACACGCCGCTAGCCGGCGAAGGAATTTCCTACCGCTGGGGAGGTTCCCTTACCACCAACGAAATAAGTGGGCGCGGTGCCGTCCCAGGTGGTAGCCCCTCCGGGTAGAGAATCATTTCGAGAGGAGTTTCCCCATCGCGTGACGTTTCAAGAATCCGTTTCGTTTCCTTGAACCACCGGATGCGGTGAGGAATTTGTGGCGGACGATTTTATGAACTAGTATTCCCATTCGGGATCCCCGGGATCCGTCAAATTCACCCGGCGTTTGTTCGCCTGAGTACGCTGAGGGGTCGACCTAGTTCTGCGTATCTGAACGCCTTT
>BLSH010113654.1:845838-866511 GCA_018402905.1 Glandirana rugosa | reverse complement strand
AGCCATTAGTTGCATTTGGCAGCAGCTACCGAAGCTCATTCACACAGGTGGGGGTAAAAACCTGCAGTTGAGTTGCAGATTTACTGCCCCCAAAACCTATGCTGCTGAGGCAGCATAGGGTTTACACATACCGTAGCAGGAATTATATCCCCTGTTGCTTTTGGTGGGTGCTACAGCCTGCCAGACGTGACCCACTGAAGTAAATGGGGCCACTCTGCAAGCGCCCCACAACTGCATGCTCCTGCAGGGTCCAAGCGATTAAAGCAGTTGGTAAGAAAGCAACACAATGCTGCCTGCTTTAACCCCTTGTTTGCTGTACTAGACAAGGCTATGGGGCATTTTGTGGAGTGGCCTCATTCACTTGAATGAGTCATGCTTGGCAGGTGCTACACCAGTCAACCCTGACAGAGCAATGTGTATACCCCTGGCCACTGCAGCTTAAGGGGGTGCGATTAGGGCAGGGGTGGTAAAAACATCTTAACTTGGGGTTTTAGCACCCCCCCCCCCCCCCCCAACTACAAATGTAAATTAAACCTCACTGTTCTGAGTCCACTATAAGGCTGCTTTTACACTGATGTGTTGCGGTTTACCTGCACCGTGCACTTGTAATCTTCCTGTGTTAGCTGCGCTTTGCAATAGACTTTTATTCTATCCTGCAGGTGTGGTGCACTTTAAAAGCACACCAAACTCCTGCATTCAGAAAGTGCACCAAACCCACAGGATAGAATAGAAGTCTAAGGCTAAGCACGGCAAAGCTGCAGATGCACTACACCCATATTGTGGGTAAACCGCAGCACATCAGTGTGAAAGCAGCCCTATACCATTGTGCCCAGTGCATTGCTTCACACGGACCTGAAGATCTCTTCCTTCCTGCTGCTGGCACCACTCTGCAAACAGCTAGCTGGGATAAGAGGTGAAGTGCAGTTGGTATCGATCTGCATGGGACAGGAGTCAGCATTACAGAGGAGGCATCCGCTTATGCAGCTCTTGCTCCAACTTTACAAGTAGTCCCTCTGTATTGCACTCTGTTTGATGCTCTTGGATGGCGGGTCAGCAAGCCCAGATCGCGATTTACCAGTCACTTACTAGGTTGCTGATCCCTGTTCCAGGACATTACTGACCATTCCCTTCATACCCTTGCAAGGTGTTATATTGTGA
The DNA here is from genome assembly GCA_018402905.1 of Glandirana rugosa. Lineage (NCBI taxonomy): Eukaryota > Metazoa > Chordata > Amphibia > Anura > Ranidae > Glandirana > Glandirana rugosa. The sequence goes on along the minus strand of BLSH010113654.1, from coordinate 865,353 downwards.
AGGTCAGCAGCTAGCCCAATCAGACAGGCTGAAATAACTGTACTGACTTGTTTCATTGTAGAAAATTGCATAATTCTCTTCCCCTTTTTTTTTTTTTTTTTTCTTCTACTAGAATGGAGATGGCTATGTGGATAAGGAGTCCAAGCTGATGAGAATAGTGGCAGTCATTGAGGCCGCATTGAAGGAATGATGGAACTAGGGACGTATGGCTAACTACAGCTTGTGGTGTGATGGTAAGTTCTGGTAAACTTACAGCTGAGGCTTTTTTTTTTTTTTTTTTTTTTTTTTTTTTTTTTTTTTAGGCTTTGGGCCTCATGCACAGAAACATATTAGCTACCTTAGGCAACATCCTCTTTTGATTTCCTGATGTCTGTAGCCCCGCCCCCCTCTTTACCTTGAATGGTAGTACCACCTACAGATGACCAGTAATAGGGTTTTAGTTTAAAGAGCTATAATGCTGCCAGTGTCAACCTATGTGGGGTTGCAAGCTCTGGGGCCAGTCATATATTATCCTTTACTTGAATCCAGTAACTGAAGCAAGGATGCATCCCTTGAGGAATGACACCTGTGTTGCCTCACCAAGTAGAGGAGACAGAAGCTTGCACCTTTCCATGGCATCAATTGCAGCTTCCATGTGTGAAAAACCATCTACTACATATACAAGTGTATGCATATGAGTGCAGCGCTTCTATAATAACTCTAAGCATATATAAAGTGCTTAATCTTAAAGTGCATATACTACAAATACAGTACAAAGTGCATATGACAAAATATGCACACTTCAGACGTCCCAATGTGCCACTGTTATACAAAGTGCATGATCCATCCATTCATAAATCCATGTGACTATAATCCAGCATTGGCTATCTGCCGTTCAGTGCACAGTGTACTGCAAAATATATCCAATTTTTTAAAGGTCACACTTATGATGTAATAGCATGCATTCCAGCCGGTGAATCTATTCCAAATTAGCACACAGCACCCTGTGCCCGCCACCAGATGTGCCCTCACCTCAAGGGCGTCTGTAATACGCCTTTTAGAAAAGCACTCTCAACAGAGTATAGGGTTTCTTCCAATCCAGACAGTACAAAAAACTTCTCCAGAAGCTTTCATCAGGGCTTCATTACTTCCCCCTCCAGGCTCCACAGGTTACATGCAAAATGACCATGCCAAAACATTGCGTAATCCCATTTCAAAACATTTATTAAAAATCTTCAATAAAAACACTCACATTTACATGATAAAAACGCCTATGTACAATAGCGAGGTCAGTGCCGATCCTTCACCTGTCCCTGAGATCTGTATATGCAGTAAAGCATGCTTATTATAAACACTGTGGAACCTAAGGGGTTAATCCACCGCATTGTGTAAAGGCACTGTTTTGTTCCTGTCCTCTCTCATCCTCCCTTTCTTCCACTGTCCCCAAACAACATCTCCTGATACGACAGAGCATTGGGGCACTCTGCACATGCTCAGTTTGGTTTGTATTGCTAGGGGTGGCGTGTGATTGTCTGTCCTTACACACACACACCCCCCCCCCCCCTCTTTCCCTTTTTTTTTTTTTTTTTTTTTTTCTTTTTATAGCACAAATTAAAAACCGCAGAGTTGATCAACTACCACTAAAAAGTCCTATTTGTGGGGGGGGGGAGGGAAGGAAGGACATCAGTTTTTGTTTGGGTACAACGTTGTACGACTGTGCAAATGTCAGTCAAAGTGATGCAGTGCTGTAATGCAAAAAGTGCTCTGGTCAGGAAGGGGGTAAATCCTTCTGGGGCCGAAGTGGTTAAGGTGCTAATTTAAATTCACTTGGTGCCTTATCTGCATTAAATTGGCCTCAGTACCTGTGTAATTCATGTGTTCAGGTTTAAAGGGATGAGGTGGCAACCCTACCTGCAGACTTGGGAAAGTTCAAGGAGAATGAAACTTTCCTACAAGCTTTAACCAGACACTGAGAGCAGTCACTAGACTGCTGATGAGAGGGTATTTGGCAGTTTATATTTACTAAAACTATTGCATTTCCATGTTCTGTGGGAGACCAGATAGTGAATTCAGGGTCCTGGGTTTAGTAACACTTTAAGATTCTTTTCACACAGGGCAGATAAGGCTCCAATAAGCAGACCCTGCTCTTCTCTATGGGTGGCTGGGTATAAATTTGTGGGGGCTTTTACACGGTGCATTAGAAGCTGCAGCAAGTTGGCTTAACTTTCATGGCTAGAGGACATCCCAGCCTAATCCTGCCTGCCCCTCTTGTCCCTGGCCCATCTTTCATTCGTGCAAATGCAGTCTGCCTAGGAACCCACTCTTTTTAGACTGAAGCCCATCCATCAAGGCATTTTGATATTGTATAACCAGGCCCACTAGACAGGAACTGCCTGCATTGCACAGAGACCCAGTGCTAACCTTTTATTGGATCTAAAATAAGGTATGTAATGACCGGTTGTATTTATAAAAAAAAAAAAAAATTAGCATGTTGGGAGGAGCAAGGAATGGTAAAATTGCAAAAGCAGATTAAACTTCAGCTTTAACTCTTTATTTGACTTGCCCAAGTTATGTTTGAGATCCATGTTAATTCTAATGTTTGGCCTGTTCTAGGTGGAAATATCTTTGCTTCCTTCATCTTTTCCGAGCGCTTCATGACGGGAAAAGTGAAAACGCCAATAGGCGCAGCGGCTCCCAGATAAACTGCGTGGTATGCGAAGATGAAGAAAATGATGGTTTTCCTTCTCATCTCTTGCTGCTTTTTCTTTTTGTAATATTTTTTTTTTTTAATGGTTAATAAAATGTTTTTCTGGTTGGTTTTGTCTAATACTATTTTTTTATTTTTTTTTTTTTTTTTTTTTTAAGATGAGAATCTCTGGATTGAGAAAAGTGGTCTCTTTAAAGAGAAGCTCCAGTCTCCTCCCCAAAAAAATTAAAAGCTAGCAGCTACAAATACTGTAGCTGCCGACCTTTTTAACCCCTTCAATACTGGGCTATAGTCAAATGACATCCGCAGATGGGATCTCCCATCCTGGGTGGATGTCCTTGGTAATTCACCACTACTGCAGGCCCCTGGGGCTCAGACGAGCCCATCCCCGATCAGGGTAAAGCGTGAATAAAATCTGGCTCTTTACCACGTGGCCGGCTGTGTCCAATCATAGCCGGTCGCGATGGAGATCTGCTGTTTTGTGCATGCCCCTGGAGGCTCACGGCGATTGGGGTTGAGGCTTGTCCCTCGGATGAAGCCCAGCCCCGATCAAGGTAAAGAGCCAATTAAATTGGCTCTTTACCATGTGACCGGCTGTGTCCAATCACAGACTGACAACAAACCGTGGTAACAAGCTGTTACTGGGTTCTCCTTCACACACACACACACACACAGTGTGAGAAAGAGATTGCATTAACAGCTCATTGCAACCTACAGTACACACCAAGCATACGGCTTGCCCCCTGCCCAGTAATAAAGAGTACCTGTCACCAGTCCATCAGAGTACCTATCTGCAGCCCATGCCTCATAGAATATACCTTGGGTATTTGCTTTCCAAAATGGGGTCATGTTGTGGGTAATTCCACTGTCCTGGTGCTCCAAGGCCTTCAAAAGTGTAATAGGTCATTAGGATATTTTATGTGTAATTTAAGCTCCTAGAACGCCTGACGGTGTTCCCTGCATGTTGGACCTCTCGATGTGGCCAGGCTGTGTAAAAGTCGCACACGTGGTATTGCCAGACTCTGGACGAGTAGCAGAATGCAATTTTTGCTATGTGTTGGAAATATCTTATAAATGTTTCTTTTTTGCGTTTTTCAAAGACTTGTGGAAAAATTGAACCGTTCAAAAGACTCATGATGCCTCATAGAATATATGTTGGAGTGCTTGCTTTCCAAGATAGGGTCATTTTGAGGGTAATTCCATTGTCCTGGTGTTTTAGGGCCTTCAAAAGTGTAATAGGTTGTTGTGAAATTTCTGCTCCTAGAATGCTGGATAGTGCCCCCTGCATGTTCGGCCTCTATATGTGGCCAGGGTTTGAAAAAAAAATTTGGTATTGCCATACTCGGGAGGAGTAGCTGGAAGTATGCATATGCTGTGTGTGAGAAATAACTGCTTGTTATGACAATTTTGTGTAAAAAAAAAAAAAAATTAAAAATCATTTTCCCAAGAATTGTGGGGGGAAAAAAAATTACACCTTCAAAAAAAAACTCGCCATGCCTCTCGCTAAATACCTCGGACTGTTTACTTTGTACTTTACTGACCTTTCAGGGCCTCGTGAAATGAAATGCGCCGTCAGGGCATCGGGTGTGATCAATTTTCAATGATTGGCACCATAGCTTGTAGACTCTAACTTTCACACGGACCAAATAATATGCACTTATTTGGGTTATTTCTACCAAAGATAGGTAGCAGTATCGGTTTTTGGCCCAAATTTATGAACAAAAATGACATTTTTTTGCTTTTTTTTTTTCCCCCACTTATATCGCAAAAAATAAACCCAGAGGTGAATAAATACCACCAAAAGAAAGCTCTATTTGTGTGAAATAAATTATAATTTTGTTTGGGTACAGTGTTGCATGACTGAGCACTTCACATTCAAAGTGTGAGCGCGCTGAATGCTGAAAATTGGTCTGGGCAGGAAGTAAGTGTTCCGTATTGAAGTGGTTAATAATGGGACATTTACCTGTCTAGGGATCCAGTGCTGTCCTCACCCAAGCTGATTCTTCAATAGGCTTCAGGTCCAGGTACCAGTATCCCACCGAAGAGAAAGCTGGCAGTGAAGCCTTGCAGGTGCCTTCACAGCTGGCTTCCTGCTGCACGTTGTGAATGGTGCCGCAGTCTTCTGAGACCTGTGATGTGTCCCAGAAGGCTGCAGGATGAACTTCCGCTCAGACCACCTAGGCAGAAGTGGGAGTGGGTACCTGTCAAAACCAGGAACCCCCACCAGGAGGCAGCAAACAAGCAGAACTTCCCCTTTTGAGTAAAGTCCTTTAAATATACCAGACTGCGAAGCCTCAGATGAAAGCTGCAGCTAGATCCCCCTGTGCTTGTTGCTGGTTTTAGGTGGCACCCCTTTATAGTGAAGGTGGAATGTTATATGGCTGTTTTCCTGTTGGGATGTTTATTGTGATGAGGATCTCTTGAAGAATTCAAAGTATGAATGTTTCCATTACTTCAGCATTCCATATGTCCCTCTAGAAGCTAAAACTTGTAGTAGACACCACTGCAGTGATCTCTAGTAGCTTCCAGGTCCTGTGCTGCATTGTGAAAACAGGCCTTTTTCTCCAGTGAATGCAAGCGTCCTTTTTGGATGAGGTGGAGAGGCAGGGAGGTGCCATCATTCTCCACCTCAGTTAAAGCGGATGTAAACCCGAAAAAAAAATGTAATTAATAATTCTGCCTACTAGCGTATAGCATGTTATGTCATCTGTGCCCAGTCTTGCCACAAAGAGTTAATCCAACTGTGAGTAATGAGCTTATCTTTTTTCTGGAAGAGAAAGTCAGACTAACAGGAAAATACACAGTCGATCCGCCCCTTGCTCTGTGAGTGACAAGCAAATTGCTTATCTCCTTCACACAGCAGAGAAAGTTTTACACTTCCCCCTGCCTCCCTCCTCAATGTCTCAGTGTAGAGGTGGGTGGGGAGGCTTGTGACATCACAACTCCACCCACCAAACTCCAGCAAACACAGACACCCTCTGATTTCAGAGTTTTACAGAGCTGCTAGTGCTTACAGGAAGGACATTTGCAAGGTAGCGATAGATGCAGGAGGCTTGCATGTATATATACATTAATAATGTGCCATTAGTTTATACTGGGTGGGTGGTGGGTTTACATCCACTTTAAGCATCTGCCTGAGTAGGTAAAATAGCTTGGCCTCATTGAGCCCATGTTAGCTATGCATCCACCTTAAGGCTACTTTCACATTGAAGCGATATCGATAAAACCCTGCTAGTTTTAGTGGAGGTTTACCAGCGATAGGGCTCCACTATGCTGGCGGGTGGGAGCGCCGCACTTTTAACCCCCCACAAGGGGTTAAAAAGGGGTTAAAAGTACCGGTGCTCAGCGCTACTGAGGCGGTGTGCAGCCGCTTCAGACGCGCTTGCCATTCATTTCAATGGCAGAGGCGGTAGAGGAGCAGTATGTTACCGCTCCCCTCACCGCCCCAAAGATGCTGCTTGCAGGACTTTTTGTAACGTCCTGCTAGCGCACTGCCCCAGTGTGAAAGCACTCAGGGCTTTCACATTGGGGTGGATTGGGGGGGACTTTTGAGGCGCTTTACAGACGCTATTTTTAGCTAAATAGCGCCTGTAAAACGCCTCAGTGTGAAAGCAGCCTAAGGCCCCTTTCACACTGAGGAGTTTGAACAACGCGTGCAAAACATCAAGTGTTATTACCGCGTTTTTCCCATATTAGCGCTAACACCCAGGAATTTCTCAAGCGCTGTTGAAGCACTAGCATTAAATAAATAGCACATCCTCCTACATTACATCCTGTTTACTTCCTGGTATTTTGACCTTTCCACAACTTCTGGGCGTTTTGCTGGCGCTTTTAAAGCGCTTTACATTCATTTCAATGTATATGGGCGTTTTTAATGCGCTATTTTTAGCACTCAGAATAAGCACAAAGATCATGCTTGCAGGACTTTTTTTAAATGTGGTGCCAGCGCGATGCCCCAGTGTGAATAGGTACTTCGGAATTAATGGGCAGCGTTTTAGAAGTGCTATTTTTAGCACAAAAAGGCTAGGAAAGCACCTCGGTGTGAAAGTAGCCTTAATCGCCTTGGTCATATCTGAATACTGGGGCTGGGTTCACACCTATGCAGGTTTTCCTACATCCAATTCGAAAAGCAGGAGATTGTGACCGCGCTCTATAGAGCCAGTTCACATATCTTTGCTGCGGCTTGCACAGGGGTGCTGTGCGTCTTTGGCTCCGTTTCAGGGCCAAATTCAGACAAAAATTTGTCCTTGAAGCGGAGAACAGGGACACACCGGACCCCTGCTGAGCCGCATTCGCCGGAGGTGTGAACCCAGCCTGACAGTGCATAATTTAACCGACATGCTGTATTTTCCGGCCCATAGAAGTGAATAAAGCATGTATTGGTTCTATTCCATGTGAACTGTTTTACACCCCTCCTCCACTTTACGCAATGCACAGAGGGAAGATGTGCAGTTTGTCTGGGCATCATTGTCTTGTGACCTTTGTTTGGAAGCCTATAATACCCAGAGGACAGAAGTTTGTTAGCGGTACATTTACTGCATTTTGCAAATGCTGCAATAAAATTTCCTGCATTGATAATTTGCCATCTCCTAATTGATAGAATACCATGTTGTTTCACTACTAGTGCAAGAGCATTCAGAGAGAACCAAATGGCAATTTTATATTTAATAGGCTGAAAATTTGAATGTGTATGGACTGCAAAAGGGTTTTGAAATGGCTTCAGACTGAAGCCTCATTGTATTTTCCTGTGAGGTAGATTCATTGGGCATGGTCAGTGTAGAGAACTCATTAAAGCCATATCCTTGTCTCTACTCTTTGACGTATAAAATGCTTATACACTTTTATAAGCTTTTTCTATTTAACCACTTACCAACCGGAAGGTTTTCCAGCTTTAGGACCGGAGCCCTTTTTGCAATTCGGCACTGCGTCGTTTTAACTGACAATTGCGCGGTCCTGCAATGTTGCACCCAAACAAAATTTGCGTCCTTTTTTCCCCACAAATAGAGCTTTCTTTTGGTGGTATTTGATCGCCTCTGCGTCATTTCTGATCGCCGCTATAAACAAAAGAAGAGCGACCATTTTGCAAAAAAAAAAAACAAATTTCTTACTTTTTGCTAAAATTCAAATCCAAAAAAAAAACATTTTTTTTCACCGGTTTTGGCCGATTTATATTCTCCCTCATATTTGTGATAAAAAAAAAAAATCACAATTGGCGTTTATTGATTGGTTTGCGCAAAAGTGGCCGCGTTTACAGATTACGAGAGTTCATTTCTGGGGTTTTTTTTTTATTTTATTTTTTACTAGTAATGGTGGCGATCTGCGATTTTTAGCGGTACTGCGATATTGCAGCGGACATGTCGGACATTTTTTACACTTTTTTGGGACCAATGACATTTATTCAGCGATCAGAAATGTAAATGTCCACTGATTACTATATAAATGTCATTGGCAGTGAAGGGGTTAACCTGCAGGGGAGATCTAGGGGTTAAGTTAGGGTTGCCACCTTTTCTTCAAGTCAAACCCGAACACTTTAGCGGCGCACAGCAATTCGTTTTTATAGTATAAACATATATTTTGCAATTAAATAACATTTCTAATCATATGAAGTTAATCACAAGAGCACCCCTTTACATCAGAGTCCACAGAGTTCCCCTTTTACATCTGAACTCACAGAGTTCCCTTACATTGTAAGGTGGGACTCTGCAGACTCTGATGCAAAGGAGATCTCTAGAGACTCTGACATAAGGGATGCCCTGAGAACCCCGATTTAAGGGGAACACTGAGAACTCTGATGTACAAAGAGGACTCTGATGTAAGGCAGAACACTGTGGCCTCTGGTGTAAAGGGGAACTCTGATGTAAGGGGTGCTCTGAGAACCCTGATTTACCTTAGTATACTCATTGTGAAAGAGAGTGTAACAGACACTCTCGGTTTAGACAACTGCAGCCAGCATCCCTGCTGGGAAGCCATAGTCCGGTCTGAATAATGTGTTCGGGTTTCAGGCAGTCTAAAACCTGGACGCATGATTCCAAACCCGAACTGTCCAGGTGAATCCCGGACAGGTGGCAACCCTAGGTTAAGTGTGTTCCCTGGGTGTGTTCTTACTGTGGGGGGTTGGACTACCATGGGCATGAGTGATCTAACTGATCCCAGTGACAGGGATCAGTAGATCTCCCATGCCTGCCCTGTCAGAATGGGGAACCGCTGTGTTTACATTGGCGGTTCCCCGTTCTTTGCCTGTGGCCGCTCATCGTGGCTCGCCAGCGGACATCGGGTCCGCCCGAGCCGCGGCCACACTCAGGAGTGCGGCGGGCGCGCGCGTGCACCCCCTAGCGGCCATTCGCAGATCGCCGTCTTTTTACGGCGATTCGCGTACAGCAACCCGACTGCCTCCGTGAAAACACGGCAGGCGGTCGGGAAGTGGTTAAGTAGCTGATGCGGAACTTCAGAGGAAATAGATGGTCCATGTGCATGAACTAAACTTAAATGATTTCAATCTTAATACAGCTGTAGTATTAAAGTACCTTTTAGTATCATGCCATGAACATTACCGCTTGATCTGGTGTGACAGCAGCCTTGGGTGTTACCATGTCCATGTGAAGACCACAACTATATGTGCAGAATAGGTTTGCACTCATACCGGTGTTTTTTTCTCTTTTGTTAGTCGAAAATCCCTTTCTCTGAGTTCAACAGGCACAACGATTCTTAGTGCTAAGTGGGTTATGCTGCCTCTTATCAGGAGTTTACTAGGCAGAACAGGCAGTTCTAACAGTAAAAAGAACAGTAACAGACACAGCTCCCCCCACTGTCAGATAACCCCACACCCAGCTGCTTCTAGCTCAGTTTTTTCTGCTTAGTGCAAGGAGTTAGACCTAGGCTCCCTGTTGGGATCTGTGGTACCTCTCTGGTCAAGACTTGAATCAAGCAGCCGTGCTGGGTGACAGGCTAGTTCTGGGATCCAGATAGTCTCCCCAGCCGGCCATCACGGGTTAGACTGGCTGCTTCGCGCTGGGTCGACCGTGACAAACCCCGATCCGGATGGGGTGGCCCCGCCCAGGGCCGACAACTCCCTCCGGCCTAGCCGGAAGTGCGAAAGCTGTCTCGGGTGGGATCCCCGCACCGCCCGACTAGATGGAGTAAGTACGTCCCCCCCCCTCCCCCTCGGGGGTCCGGATGGGGAGCTGGCGGGTCCCCCTCCAGGGTGTCAGGGTAGCGGGTGGTCTTCCCCCCCCTCCCTTGCTAGTAATCCCCCCCGTGGGCTTCCAGGGTGTGTGTGTACGTAGGGCCCTAGAGGTCCCCCCGCCCCCCCTCCGCACCTCTTGCTGCGGCGGTCGGATTGCTCGGCGGCCATTTTGCTGGGGTCCGGCCGCCATTTTCCTGTAGCTGGCTGCATGGTAGAGCCTGGGGTACGGCCGGCGGCCATTTTGGCATAGCCGTGCGCTGTTCTCTATGGTGTTTGGCCTCTAGTGGTGCAGGGCGGCCATTTTTCTGTTGTATCTGCACCTTGATCTGGCCTGTGTGTGTCAGGGGATGGTCCTGGTTGTGCTGGCACCGGTTTACCCCCCCCTGCACGGCTGGATCTCCCTGGACAGCAGCAGTGGAGAAGGACAGGAGGCGGGCGGGGCAGCAACAGTGGTGGCCAGCAGCGGCAAGCAGCTCTTCTCCGGGTCGGGTGGTGAGTCCCTCTGGGGTGCCTTCTGTGCCCAGCCTTGCTCAGCTGTGGGGTGGGGGTGCAGTGGTCTCCTGGCTTTGGGCCTTGTTTTGGCGCCACCAGGGTGGGTGACAGGATGGCAGCCACTTGCGGATGCTTCCCCACCGGACCTCTCTGTGCCTGCAGCCAGCGCTTCAGGGACCCCGTCCCTTATAGAAGCCAGGTCGACCTTCCAGGAGACGGTCGTTTCCTGAGATCCCTGATGCTCCTGATAGTGGGGATGGGTGTGAGGCGTCTGCTGCTGTGCACGAGAGGGCACTAGTAGACGCTCTGACCCTGCAATTGGAAGACCAGGCTGGACCCCATCATGGGGTGCCTTGCCCCTTCGGGTCGCATAGACTGGCCTGTACGGTATGCCATCCTTTTAGGGACCTGGCTAACAGGAAGGCCGAAGCTTGCGTCAGATCCCTGTTTGTTATGACAGGATCAGCCAGGCGGCCCATTGTGGCTCTGCGCTGGCGTCACACAACACTCACTGTGTAGGCGAAGCTGTTATATAGCGAGTTGAGCAACACTCAGGTTCCCCCTGATTGCGTGGGTCTCATTGATCAGCTTGTCCGTGAGCTACAGTATCTATGTGATGCAGCCCTGGATGCGCCCCCCCCCTGACATCCAAGGCGCTCTGTGTGGCCAGGCGGTGGCCTTAGCTGTAGTGCTGGTCGGCAGACCAGACTTCTAAAAAGGGACTTGCCTTTCCAGGGTGGACGGCCTCCTCATTTGAGATTATCAATAACCTCACAAGTCGGAAGAGAACCTTTCTCCCGGAGACATGGAGGATTGTGTCCCCCCCGCGCTCCTCGGGCAAGGGTTCGCAGCCCGCTAAGGCCCCCGCAGGGGGACAGAAGCATCCCTGGCAGCGTAACTGTGCCAAGTTAGGGGACGAGGCCTCCTCCGCATGTCGGGTTGCCTCCACCCGGCTTTCGGGTGGGGGAGGGCGCATCTCCTGGGGTTCGCAGACAGGGGGTCCTCCTGCATTTCGGACCACTGGGACGAGATGGTCTCATCGGGGTACAGAATAGAACTTCGTTCCTGCCTCTCAGACAGGCTATTCGCCTCCAACCTGCAGCTGCCTGCGGCCAGGATGCGGGCCCTATTTCAGGGCCGTACAGGACCTGTTTGGTCAGGGGCGGTCGTTACCATTCCGCATGCGGAGCGTTCCCAAGGTTTTCTTGTTCCAACCTTTTCGTAGTTCTGGAGAAGGATGGGGTTCGTCCCATCCTGGATCTGAGGGACCTCAACAGGTTGGTGCGGGTCTGCAGGTTTTCGGATGGAGTCAGTCAGCTTGGTGGTAGCGGCCCTGCACCAGTGCATTTTTTCCTGGCCTCCCCTGACATCAAAGATGCATACCTGCATGTTCCCATCTGCGCCCAGCACCAGTGCTTCCTTCGCCTTGCGGTGGAGAGGATCGCTACCAGTTCATAGCTCTCCCGTTTGGCCTGGCCTCGGGTCTTCGCCAAACCGATGGCCCCGGTTCTGGCTCTGCTGAGGCAGAGGGGCATCGCGGTGGTGGCGTGTCTGGAGGATTTTCCCTGCGAGCGTAGTTGACTCCAGTGCTCAGGGCCGATCACCCTGCACACTCTGCATGAGTTCGGATGGGTGATCAACCTTCCGAAGTCGGTTCTGATTCCGTCTCACCACCTGGAGTATCTGAGGCTGATCTTGGGTGCAGTCCGGGCGAAGATTTTTCTTTCTGCCTACCAAGCGGCAGTTGCTTCAGTCGGCGTTTCGGTCCCTGCTGTCCCAGAAATGGGCCTCACACTGTTTTGCATGTGGGTCCTAGGCCCCATGGTGGCCCCCTTCGAGGCAGTCCCTTACGCTCACTACCACACCTGGGTTCTGCAATGGGAGATTTTCCTGAGATGGGACAGGTTCCCATCTTCCCAGGATAGGGTGATCAGGATGGATCACCAGGTAGGGGGCCTCGCTACTCTGGTGGCTGCGGACCCCGGCTCTTCAGTCGGGGAAGTCTTCCCTCCCCCTTCACTGGACGGTGATCACGACGAGTCCTGGGGCTGCGGGCTCCGGGGGAGTCTTGTCTCCCGATCAATGTCCTGGGATTGCGGGCGTTTTTGGTTCTGCCTCTCCCATTGGATCAAGGCTGCACGGGTGCCCTGTCCGGATTAAGTCGGACAATGCCACGACTGTGGCATATGTTTATCACCAGGGCGGGACGAGAAGCTCAGCTGCGGCCTTGGGGTTAGTTCCCGTTCTGCGGTGAACAGAAGGTCACGTTTCGGCAATCTCTGCCGTACACATGCCGGGCTTAAGAAGGTTGGCAGGCGGACTATCTCAGTCGTCAGCGCCTGGACCAGGGAGAGTGGTCCCTGTACCCGGACGTGTTTCATCAGATTTGTCTGAGATGGGGTGCTCTGGACGTGGACTGGCTAGCATCCTGTCTCAATCGGAAGGTGCAGACCTTTGTGAGCTGAACGAGGGTTCCCTTGGCAGGACGCGGCAGATGATCTTGTGGCTCCGTTGGCTCGGTATCGACTCATCCAAGCCTTTCCTCCTCTTAAACTGCTTCTGCGCAGAATAGGAGCGGATGGTATGCAGACCATGCTGGTAGCCCCAGATTGGACGAGGCTTCCTTGGTACGCCATTGTAGTACGAATGGTGGTGGACGTCCCTGAGCGGCTTCCGCCTCGCAAGGCTCCTCTGTCCCAGGGGCCCATCTGACATCCTGCTTTACCCTCTCTGGCTTTAACGGCCTGGCTATTGAATCCCAGGAGTTGAGGGATCAAGGCGTCTCAGACTTGGTGATTCCCACCATGCTGGAGGCACATAAGGCCACTTTACGTAAGATTTTCCACCGCACCCGGAAGGCTTAATTCGCCTGGTGCGAAGCCGGGGAGTGGACCTCTCATTCCTTCTCGGTGTCTCGGGTTCTGGCCTTCCTACAGTAGGGACTCGACTAGAAACTGGTGGTGTTCACTATCAAGGGTCAGGTTTCTGCTCTGGTGATCTTTTTTCGGCGTCCTTTGGCGGCGCATTCATTGATCCGTACTGTCATGCAGGGGGTTCGGCATGTCACCCCCAGGTACGGTCGCCTTTGGCACCAAGGGACCTCAATTTGGTCCTCTCAGTGCTTCAGAAGCCGCCTTTTGAGATCAGGGAAATCTCACGACAATTGCTTTCGCAGAAGGTGTTTTTCCTGGTGGCTATCACATCTGCTCGGCGGGTGTCTGTGTTGGCGGCTCTATCTTGTAGGTCTCCTTATCTGGGCCTACAAAGGGATAAGGCGGTCTTGCGCCTGTCATCCTCCCTTTTTTTGCCGAAGGTGGTGTCATCTTTCCACATCAATGAGGACATTGTCCTTCCTTCGCTATGCCCACGCCCGTCTTACCCTAAGGAGGATGCTTTGCACTCCCTGGGAGTTGTTCTGGCCCTGCAGTTGTATCTGGCCATCCTTCGGAGGCCGGATGTACTCTTTGTCATGGGGGATGGTCCACGCAAGGTTTTGGCGGCCTCATCGGCCGCTATCTCATATTGGATTAGACAGACGGTGACCCGAGCCTATGCTGTTCGGGGTCTGGTGCCTCCCTTTCCGGTTATGGCTCACTCTACCAGGGCGATTAGCACTTCCTGAGCTTTTCGACATCAGGCGTCTGTATCTCAAGTGTGCAAGGCGGCTACTTGGGCCTCTGTGCACACCTTCTCTAAGTTTTACAAAGTTGATGTTTTAGCATCCTCGGATGCTGCGTTTGGCTGCAAAGTTTTGCAGGCGGCCGTGTGAGACACGTGTGGTTCCTCACCGAGGGTTCAGTTGGGTGTAGTTCTGTTGTTGTTCTGTTACCCACCCCTCTTTTTTGGCACTGCTTTTGGACGTCCCACTTAGTCCTAAGAATCACTGTGCCTGTCGAGGAACGAAAGAGTTCGTCGGCAGGCACAGCACCCACCCCTCTGGATGTTGCACTGCTTGTTACGAACTGAGCTAGCAGCAGCTGGGTGTGGGGTTATCAGTCAGTGGGGAACCCCCCCCCCCCCAGGAAGGGCTGTGTCTATTACTGTTCTTTTTGCTGTTAGAACTGTCTGTTCTGCCTAGTAACTCCTGATAAGAGGCAGCATAACCCACTTAGTCCTAGGAATCGCTGTGCCTGTCGACGAACTCAGAGAAAGGGATTTTACGGTAAGTCAAAAAATCCCGTTTTTGTTTTTTTTCCTGTTTTTCTTTTTCAGTCAGCGAGTATCAATACTTTCGGTCAAGTACTCGCTCATACTGAGTACCGATACTTTGCAGTGCGATTTTGAGCCCTTTTGCATTGACACAAATTGCACAGCAAAGAATCACATTTGATTTGAACAGGGATGTGGTGTGATTCCTGTCCAAATTACATGCAATTATCCCCACTGCTCCTGTGTGTGTGTATAGAAATAGAAAAAAGCCAACTGGGCAGTTTTATAAATGTTAGAACTCACAGTAGATATCTGGCCACATGCAAAATAATCTACATAGGTGCCCCGGTCCGCTGATAATAGCAAATCGGGGTCACTAGAGGAGAAGTTCTTGGACCCTGTGGGTATAGGGCGGAAGTGATGGGGGTGGACCGCCTCTACATCTCCGGCCGTAATTTGCTGTCATCGGGACACCTATGTAGATTACTTTGCATGTGGGCAGATCTGTACTGTGAGTTCGAACATTTTTTTCAACTGAACATGAGACAACACTTTTCCCTTTCCACCCAGGAGAGGTGGGGCAAATCGCATGCGATTCAGAAATGAATTGCACCACCTTCCTGTTCAAATCGGGTGCGATTTGCACCCATTAAGTTTGTATTAATGCAAATTGCACCACAGGGTATCAGGAGCATTTGGACGAGTACTGAAACCCACACAAAGGCTTGGTATCGGTGCAGACACCTCTTATAGGCACTGGCCATATTTCCATCAGGAAGATAGTCCAAGGCACTGAAAAGTAGCTGACTCTGGAGTGAATTTATGTAGAAAAAATAACTGGAGAAGGCTGACAGCCTAGAGATGCAAAAAAAAAAAAAAAAAGTCTACTTGATATCCCTATCACACCTAGAGGGCTAGTGTAAGTGGTTACCAATTGACTGGTGTGAGAAGACTATAGAGGTGGCCATGCTGACCTCATTTTAAAACTACTAATTTCCTTCCATATCTGGTTGCAATAGTTTCAGACACTGACCTTTTAAGCAAGTAAGCAGCAAATGGGTCATAATACCTTGTTTCTATATTTCAGGCCCGTAACTGAAATCTCAAATCACACTGCAATCGCCACATTCATGTTTGGGTGCCGTTTGTTTTCAATGGCACCTAAAATTCTGTGCGGTTTTGCCACTACGAGGCACAAGTTTCAATGGCACCTACATGCAGTGCAGTTTTATCGTGCCACAAACTGCAACGCTTTTCACGCAAAAAGCTCCTGCTCCTTTTTGGGCGACAAACTTGTGCGATAATCGTGGCAAAACCGCACAGAATTTTAGGTGCCATTGAAAACAAACACGGTGTGACAGTCATACGACCGGACGTTCAACTTTTGCCCAAAATCGGCTGTTGGCTGTTGTGGCTAGCGCACTGACATGAGTCAAGTAATTGTACAACAAAGCTTCAACAAGCCGAACGTAGTGACGTGTTATGAGCGTATAAAGAGGAAGTTCAGGTGCATGTGATTAGTTAATTAGGAACGTAGGTTTACACCGACGCACACTTCCGGGCATTCCTTTCTTCTGAGCATACGTGTTTTGCACGTACAGCTTTGTTGGCCCAACTTCTCTGTACACACGATACAACAGTCGTTTTCTAGTCTGCTCATCCAACTTCTGTTGTATGACCGTCGCACATCGCTGTTATAATCATGCGTATTAATGGTCGGATGATCGTGCCACAAGCTGTTGTATGACCGTTGCACCATGTGTACAGGCCTTAAATGGCACCCAAACATGCGTTTTGCAATAGCAGTGTGATTTGAGATTGCAGGCAGAATCGCAGAGATTCTGCCTGAGATCCTAAAACCCCAAATGTGAATGGAGCCTAAAGGTTCCCCCGCCATCAATCTACTACTCAAATTTCTGTCACATTGTTTACTGTGATGGAACCTCTGCCCTTTCATCACCCTCTTTGCCCCTGTTCTTCCTTCTAGTGGTGTCACTACTTCCTTTGCCCCAGGGCCATGCCAACTCATGAGCCACAGACCTGGGGGATACAGGTAGATTGACCCTGAACCACAGTGAGCAATTGCACTCGTAGACCAGAGATTCCAAAGTAATGGCTAAACACTTATGTACTCAATGCCACCGAGCAGTGAAGTAGGGGATCCCTCAATGTACCTGCAGGACAGTTCCCTGGCTGCTGCTTTGCTTCTCCTTGCTAGGATGTCTGGACAGCAGGTAAAAGGTGGGCCAATTTGTGGCCCCCAATAGTTGTGTCATGTATGTGGGTGGGCAGTACATCAGGAAGGACATACAGGGTACAAATGCTGACTATATCCCCCCCACCCCAGCCTCCCTACTTCATTCCTACAGACATAGATGCAGCAACATTTTTTTCTTTCCAGTGACGGACATTTTGTATCCCACCATTGAGATCAGAGCCTGATGCCGTGGTATTTCTTCTCACTGCGGTGTGCCACAACAATTGGCACTACTTCGACACATGCTGCATCAATAAATACATTTTAGCTTGGTGCTATGTGTGCTGCTATGTCTCACTTCGATTCTCAAGTCCACTGATTTACAAAAGTTCCTAGATATTGTATGTACACCTGTCTCTGGTATTAAACACGCGGTTGAATCTGGCAATACCCAGTAAGCAAGCAAGATATTGCTAAAATTTGACTTTCAACCAATCTGTTTTCCTTCTGTTTATCCCACAGACCTGTTGGTTGAGTTTCCTCAAATACATTGAACGCTGGGACTTGTAGAGTACATTTTCTAATCCACCCCACCACTCCTGAACTAACTACACTAAAGCTGGATACACAATATACAATTTTCTTTAGATTTTTTCCTTTAAATTTACCAAAACCATATAATATGAGGTCAACCCTAAACACTTTCAATTTGTATGCAAATAGGCAGGCCCTTGCACTACAGGAAATTGAACAACAAAAGTTGTATAGTGTGTGTCCAGTTTAACACTCCCAACTTAAGCGTCTTACCTATTCAAAAAAGGCCTGAGATATATACCTGGAAACTACAGACCAGTCAGTCTAACATCAATAGTATATAAACTATTGGAGGGGATAAGGGAGTATATCCAAGAATCTGCTGATGAGAATAGTATTATTAGTAGTAATCAGCATGGATTTATGAAGGACCGTTCTTGTCAGACCAACCTTTTAACATTCTATGAGGTAAGCTGTAATCGGGATAGAGGAATGCCTGTGGACGTGGTGTAAATGGACTTTGCCAAAGCATTGGATACAGTACCCAATAAACTTTTAATTTACAAATTGAGTTTTTTTGGCATTGATGATAGTGCATGAACCTGGATAGAAAACTGGTTACAGGAATGTGTTTAAAGAGTGTTGATAAATAGCGTATATATTCTGAACGGTCTGGAGTTGTAAGTGGGTTGCCCCAAGGCTCTGTGCTGAGACCAATTCTGTTTAACTTGTACATAAGTAGGAATAAATAGTTCAATCTCAGTGTTCGCTCACAATCATTGGTGGCCTGTCCATATGGAGCGCCGCCCCACCAATCCATGCGCCCAGCCCCTAATCTACATGCAGAGCGTCGGACACATGGATTCCAGTGGGGGTTTTTGTTTTACAAAGCACATGATTAGAGCCCAAGGCTCTAATTGGCTTCAAAAAAGGGTGGGCTCAGGGCGCAGAGCACTGCGCCCCGAGCCCACCCAGTTGTATTACAATAACGAATTAATATTCGCTATTGTCTTCCTGATTCTCCTCCTGGCTAATCAGGAAGCGGGTCATGAGACCCGTCAACCAACTGGCCGAGAGGTGAAGCGATCCTGTCAGCCGCCAAGGAGGAGGAGGGAGGAGACGCACGGCGGCAGCTGCCGTGATGCCGAGGATGAGACGCAGAGGAAGTTGCTGCCCGTGACCTAGATGGTCGCCACTGCTCACAATACAAAGCTAAGCAGGGTAATAGCCTCATGACAGGATATAGAATGTTACAGGAAGACCTCGATAAAATAAAGGTGTGGCCAACTACACGGCAAATGAAGTTTAATCACTTGACCTCTGGAAGGTTTTACCCCCTTCATGAGCATTTAACTGGCAATTGGTCGGCCATGCAACACTACCCAAATTAAATTTATATCTTTTTTTTTTTCATACAAATAGAGCTTTTTTTGGTGCTGTTTAATCACCTCTGATTTTTTTATTTTTTGCTATGTAAACGAAAAAAATATGGAAAATTTGAACCCCCCCCCCCCCCCTAGTTTTTTTTTTTAGTTTCTGTTATAAAATTTTGCTAACAAATTATCTTTCTTTGTAAATTTAGGGGAAATGTAGTCTGCTACATTTCTTTGGTAAAACTAACCCAAATCAGTGTATATTATTTTGTTTGTGTGAAAGTTATAATGTCTACAGACTATACAGGGAGTGCAGAATTATTAGGCAAGTTGTATTTTTGAGGAATAATTTTATTATTGAACAACAACCATGTTCTCAATGATTCCAAAAACTCATTAATATCAAAGCTGAATATTTTTGGAAGTAGTTTTTAGTTTGTTTTTAGTTTAGCTATTTTAGGAGGATATCTGTGTGTGCAGATGACTATTACTGTGCATAATTATTAGGCAACTTAACAAAAAACAAATATATACCCATTTCAATTATTTATTTTCAGCACTATAGGAGGATTTTATCGATTTGATTTTTGTTTGATTTTTGATGAAGGTTTTTATAAGTCGAAACTATAATTACTCAAAAACCTTAGTAACTCTTGTACCAACAACAAGTTATTATTTTAATAAGGAGTTTTTATGTTGAACGGATTATTAAGACGTGAGGGACATATCAGACATCTGTAATATTGAAAGTGTGTTTGTTTTATTATATGTGACTAAACCCAATCAAAATGGTTTCTTTACATCGTCTGATGTAAAGGGGATTTAAATGTTTCTTTCTATTAAACAATCGTTTTAAAATATTGTCTTTGATTTTTTTTTTTGATCCCCCCCCCCCCCCCAA
>BLSH010113654.1:830488-845367 GCA_018402905.1 Glandirana rugosa | reverse complement strand
TTTTTCAGCCTTTATTACCTTGGCCATGTCTCTGAGTATTGCACACCTTGTGCTTTTGGGCACTCCAGTGATGTTGCAGCTCTGAAATATGGCAAAACTGGTGGCATGTGGCATCTTGGCAGCTGTACGCTTGACTTTTCTCAGTTCACGGGCAGTTATTTTGCGCCTTGGTTTTTCCACACGCTTCTTGCGACCCTGTTGGCTATTTTGAATGAAACGCTTGATTGTTCGATGATCACGCTTCAGAAGCTTGGCAATTTTAAGAGTGCTGCATCCCTCTGCAAGATATCTCACTATTTTTGACTTTTCGGAGCCTGTCAAGTCCTTCTTTTGACCCATTTTGCCAAAGGAAAGGAAGTTGCCTAATAATTATGCACACCTGATATAGGGTGTTGATGTCATTAAACCACACCCCTTCTCATTACTGAGATGCACATCACCTAATATGCTTAATTGGTAGTAGGCTTTCGAGCCTATACAGCTTGGAGTAAGACAACATGCATAAAGAGGATGATGTGGTCAAAATACTCATTTGCCTAATAATTCTGCACACAGTGTATGGTACTGTATATATATTTGAAAATTGATCAATCCTGATGTACTGACAGGCATATCATCTCTTGAGGCCCTAAAATGCCAGAGCAGTAGAAACACCCCCAAATGACACCTTTTTGGAAAGTAGACAGTCCAAGGTATTTAGTAAGAGGAATGGTGAGTTTTTTGAAATTGTAATTTTTTGTCGCAATTTTTTGAAAAATTAAGAAGTTAAATAAAAATTGGTGTTTCTTTTTACATACTGTCACCAGTGCAGAACAGCACCGCCATAAATGGTGCGGTGTTGATCAGAGATGCTGACTGATGACACAGTATTTAAAAAAATGCAATTATTTGTTCTCTTTTTTTACATTATGTCACCATAGTGACACTGTACTACTCTGGGGGGGGGGGTTGTGATCTGGTATTTTTTTCCTTACACTGTGATTGCTGTTACAGAGGTCATCACTGTAACAAGCAATCATATGAACAGTCATGAATTGCTTTCAATCATGACTCATTGTTTACTATTGTGATGCTATGGTCGGCCCACAGCTATCACATGGTGCAGTGTGCTATGATTGGTCTAGGTACCATGTGATCACTGGTGACCAATCACAGATAAAACACAGTAGTATACAATAATGTCACAAATAGATTCCATGCATGACTATTTTTTACTACAGTATGTGCCATGTGAATGCACAGCAATCACATTGTATTTAGGCCACTCACATCGCCGTGATACCGAGCACCACAATCTGCTGTGTCTGGTGGTCACAGTGGTTGGAGATTGCGCCACTGTGCGCCCTAGTGGGCATGTGCACCATGGCATATGGTTACGTCGTGGTGCCTGGATGAGCTGCCCAATACATCTACAGATGGCTTTCGGCAATCGGTTAATATTGATAAATGTTAAGTGATATACTCGGGGGCTAAAAATATGAATGCAGGTTATACGCTAGGGGGAAAACCTCTGGGGGAATCTAGGATGGAAAAGGATCTGGGGGACCTATTAGACCACAGGCTTAGCAATAGCATGCAGTGCCAGGCTGCAGCAAGCAGACTATTAGCATGTATTTTTTAATCTACTCAAGAGATGAAACTGTAATCCTACAACATTGCAAAAACTCTGGTTTTGCTGTATCTTGAGTATGCTGTCCAGTTCTGATCTCCAGCCCTCAGGAAGGAGGTGATGGCACTGGAGAGTGTCCAGAGAAGGGAAACAAAACTGATAAGGGGACTGAAGAACCTCAGTTATGAGAAACAACTTTATTAAACGTATTCACCCGGGAGAAGAGGCACTTAAGAGGAGATACAAAAGTGATATGCAAATATCAAAATGGTGATTCTAGCATAGCGAAAAACAATTCAATCTCAGGCTGCTTAAGAAGACACATGGCCATTCAATGAATTTGGACCTGAAGCATTTTAATTGCAAACTGCCTAGGGGCTCTTCACTGTTAGAGTGGTAAGGATGTGGAATGCCCCTTCACAATTGGTGGTGTCAGCAGGGAGTGACGATAGTTAACCGCTTGCCGACCGCTGGTCGGCAATTGACGGCGACAAAGTGGCTCGTTCCCGCAAAACGCCGTCATACGATGGCGGCTGCGGGATCGAGTTTAGCGAGCACGCGCTCGCCGCCGGAGGCGCGCCCGCACGCTCACTGTGTCCAGGGGGGGCCAGGGAGCGGGTGCGGCGGCTTCGATTGCCGCCGGATACCCGCGATGGCCCCCCCGAGCGGAGGAACGGAGGTCCGTGTAAGTAAACACAGACCTCCGCTCTGTGTGAAGGGGGAAGGGCTGTGATCACAGCCTTCCTGTATACGAAGGCTGTGACCACTTCCCTTCCCCAGCTAGTACAGTCCCCCCACAGTTAGAACACGCCCAGGGAACATAGTTAACCCTTAGAGCGCCCCCTGCAGGTTAACCCCTTCACTGCCAATGGCATTTACACAGTAATCAGTGCATTTTTATAGCACTGATCGCTGTATAAATGCCAATGGTCCCAAAAAAGTGTCAAAATAGTCCGACATGTCCGCTGAAATATCGCAGTACTGCTAAAAATCGCAGATCGCCGCCATTACTAGTAAAAAAAAAAAAAAACCCCAAAAATGAATTCTCATCATCCGTAAACGCGACCACTTTTGCGCAAACCAATCAATAAACGCGATTGCGATTTTTTTTATCGCAAATATGAGGAAGAATATAAATCGGCCAAAAACGGTGAAAAAAATGTTTTTTTATATTTTTTTTTTGATTTGTATTCTAGCAAAAAGTAAGAAATTTGGGTTTTTTTGCAAAATTGTCGCTCTTCTTTTGTTTATAGCGGCGATCAGAAATGACGCAGAGGTGATCAAATACCACCAAAAGAAAGCTCTGTTTGTGGGGAAAAAAGGACGCAAATTTAGTTTGGGTACAACGTCGCACGACCGCGCAATTTCCAGTTAAAGCGACACAGTACCGAATCGCAAAAAGGGCTCCGGTCCTAAAGCTGGAAATCCTTCCGGGGCTGAAGTGGTTAAAAAAACTCTCAATATACAGGGATATGGGAAATGGTAGAGACATAAATACATACTATACACCCTCATACACCCAAACAGGTTGAACTGGATGGACTCCTTATTCAACCTTACCAACTATGTAACCTCTGTAGAACATCCTGTGCCTTTTCTTTTTTTTCTGTTGACAGGAGTCCTCTATGGCACTGGTTGTACCTGCATACTGCAACTTTTTAGATTGGTATCGGCCATCTTGGACACTGGAGCTGTAAAAGAAAAAAAATCACACCTTACCTGTGGACTGGGCATCCACATTTTACAGGTTATCTTTTAAAGCTGGAAGACACAAATATGGAGGCTACCACGATGGCTTCTCTAGAAATTGTACTTGCCTGGCTTTTTAATGGCTTCAAAATATTTTCTGAGCCCCTAACCTTGAACAAGCATGTACAGTAGATCCGGAGCCTTAACTTTCCTACTCGTATGTGTGTTCAAACTCACAAGTTAGCTGTAAAAGCAAGCATGACATGCATTGCGAAATCCTTTGCGTCCATTACCACATGTGCTATGCAGTTGGCATCTTACACAGAGAAAAGATGGCTAGCCATCATTTCTCTGTGTGAGATGCCAACTGCATAACACATGTGGTAATGGACGCAAAGCATTTCGCAATGCATGTCATGCTTGCTTTTACAGCTCACTTGTGAGTATGTTTTTAACCTTTTAATAAATTTAAACCTGAGGATAATGCGCTAGGCCAGTGCGCCATTGTCTCTTTGTGTCTTTACCTCTGGATATGACGCTGAGCACGTGCACTCATCTTCTTTGGTTGACCATGGCAAGGCCTGTCCTGAGTGGAACCTGCACTGTTAGACTCCTGTATGGTCTTGGCCACCATGCTGTATCTCAGTTTCAGGGTCTTGGTGATCTTATAGCCTAGGCCATCTTTATGTAGCACAACAATTCTTTTTTTTAGATCCTCAGAGAGTTCTTTGCCATGTGGTGCCATGTTGAACTTCCAGTGACCGCTTTGAGAGAGTGAGAGCGATAACACCAAATGTAACACATCTGCTCCCAATTCACATCTGAGACCTTGTAACACTAACGAGTCACATGACACTGGGGAAGGAAAATGGCTAATTGGGCCCAATTTTGGCATTTTCACTTAGGGGTGTACTCGCTTTTGTTGCCAGCACTTTAGACATTGGCTGTGTGTTGAGTTATTTTGAGGGGACAGCAAATTTACACTGTTATACAAGCTGTACACTCACTACTTTACATTGTAGCAAAGTGTCATTTCCTCAGTGTTGTCACATGAAAAGATAGAATAAAATATTTACAAAAATGTGAGGGGTGTACTCATTTTTGTGAGATACTGTATCTGACATCTGTTGGCGATGCCCTGCCTTGAAGGGAAACATGCTTCACATCTGGTGGGATTGCCCCCCTGTGCAAATGTTCTGGAAATACATTTTTGATCAATATTGCAAACTGTTAGATACTTCTATCCGTGCATCACCTCTGATGGCTCTCCAATCCATGATCCCTGGACCACTTAAGACGGTGAAAAAGACATGCTTACACATTTTCTTACTGCATTGTTTCTGCTATTTCCTGCATCCATGTTTCCCTCCACTTCTCTCCCCATATCCTTACCCTTTTTCCCTATTTCCATATCCCCCCTTTTTTTTCCTCTATCCTACTTCCCCCCTCTTCTTCATTTGCTTTTTTTCCCCTCATATATATATATATATATATATATATATATATATATATATATATATATATATATATAGTATTTCAGTAAAGTATACAATTGGTTATCATTAAAGAGGAAGTAAACCTTCCTGCATACTTTGTACCTATAGGTAAGCCTAGAATAAGGCTTACCTATAGGTACTGCAAATATCTCTCAAACGTGCGCCGGTTAGGAAATATTTACTGTATACTGTGCCGATCATGTCATCGGCGCATGCGCTCTGAAGGAACGGGCGCCCCTGCCGTCTCTTCAGAATTGTGTGCAGTGACCAACGGCTCCCATGCACATGCAAACAGGCAAAGATGGATGCGGGGACAGTGCAGGCTTCATTTGCAGGTAAGTGTCAGATAATGTGCTAGTATGCAATGCATACTAGCACATTATGCCTTTACAGTGCAGGGAATACAAAAAAAAAATAAGAGTTTACTTCCTCTTTAAGTAGACATTGTATCTTAAATGTATGGAACTTCTTATAATGGAACTTCTATGTTTAATTGTAAATTTTAGCTCTGTTTTTTATTCTATATTTGAAAACCTTAATGAAACAAAATTGAAATTAGTAATGTTCTACGGAACAAGCATGGAAGAAAAATGTGAGCAAGTGTGAACAACACTTTAATCGGTGATTTCTTTTAAACAATGTTGAATGCTGTTCATCTTGAGTTCTTTTCTATACATTGATGTCAGCAGTTAGGTCAGGCAGTACAGGAAGACTCATGAGCAGTTTTTGTACAATTCTAAGAAACTGTCATTTTCTCTGCTCTCCAGACAGAAATGTGACCACTGCTGGTGCAAGGATCTTAAACAAATATATATATAATGTAACTCCTTTGTATTATATATTATAGCTTGGTGGTTAAAGGGATATTACAGTCTTGTTTTTTTTTTTACTTTAAAATAACAAACATGTTATACCTACCTGCTCTGTGCAATGGTTTTGCACAGAGCAGCCCAGATCCTTCTCTTTTACGGTCCCACACCGGCGCTTCTGGCCCCTTCCTCCTGCCGGGTGCCCTCACATTCACACAAAGAGCTGCGGCCTGGCCCCACTCTCACAGTCTCCTGATTGGCTCACTGGCTGAGATCGACAGCAGTGGGAGCCTTTGGCCAAAAGCCAATCAGGAGTACGAGTCTCTGGAGAGGCAAGGCTCTTGTGGACATCGCTGGATTGAGAAGGGGCTCAGGTAAGTATTTCGGTGGGCTGCTGCACACAGAAGGTTTTTTACCTACGCACATAGAATGCATGAACATAAAAAAACATGTGCCTTTACAATCACTTTAATTTGGGATCCACCTGTTTTCTTGCACAGATAGCCATTTTTACCTGCTGGTGCTGTCCACCCTCTTAAACTCATAAACCTGACATAGTATATATACTATATTGTCAAAAGTATTGAGACACCTGCCTTTACACGCACATGAAATTTAATGGCACCCCTGTCTTAGTCCGCAGGGTTCAATATTGAGTTGGCCCACCCTTTGCAGTTATAACAGCTTCAACTCTTCTGGAAATGCTGTCCACAAGGTTTAGGAGTGTCTATGGGAATGTTTGACCATTCTTCCAGAAGTGCATTTGTGAGGTCAGGCACTGATGTTGAACGAGAAGGCCTGGTTGCAGTCTTTGCTCGAATTCATTCCAAAGGTGTTCTATCGGGTTGAGGTCAGGACTCTGTGCAGGCCAGTCAAGTTTCTCCACCCCAAACTCGCTCATCCATGTCTTTATGGACCTTGCTTTGTGAACTGGTGCACAGTCATGTTAGAACAGGAAGGGGCCATCCCCAAACTGTGTCCACAAGGTTGAGAGCATGAAATTGTCCAAAATGTCTTGGTATTCTGACACCTCAAGAGTTCCCTTCACTGGAACTAAGGGGCCAAGCCCAACCCCTGAAAAACAACCCCACATCATAATCCCCCTCCACCCAATGATTTGGATGAGTGCACAAAAGCAAGGTCCAAAAAGACATGGATGAGCGAGTTTGGGGTGGAGAAACTTGACTGGCCTGCACAGAGTCCTGACCTAACCCAATAGAATTCAAGTGGAGACTGCGAACCAGGCCTTCTTGTCCACATCTGTGCCTGACTTCACAAATGTGCTTCTGGAGGAATGGTCAAACATTCCCATAGACACTGCTAAACCTTGTGGACAGCCTTCCCAGAAGAGTTGAAGCTATTATACCTGCAAAGGGTGGGCCAACTCAATATTGAACCCTACGGACTAAGACTGGGATGCCATTAAAGTTCATGTGTGTGTAAAGGCAGGTGTCCAAAAACTTTTGAAAATATAGTGTATATATTATATATATATATATATATATACAGAGCTGGCCCAAGAAATTGTGCAGCCTGGGTTCAAGAATAAAATACTGCCCCCCCCAAAAAAAAAAAAACAAACACGTTCAACAAAAGGCCCCCACATCCATTATTTTATATCATGATAATTAAAACTAAAATTAAATTTATCAGGAAATCAGAATTACATGCAACATCACCTGCAGACTGCTTGGGTGGACCTTAAGGGGTTAAAGCATGTTGTACAGCACAGTGCTTGTGCTGTGTCATTTGACCTCTTATATCACCTAAAATACCTGTCTGACCCTGCCTGATTCTGCCCTCCCCTCTGTAAACCAACCATGGTATATCATGGCTGCTGAGCCATGGCACCGTGGTCAGTTTACATGCCTCAGTCATCTGCTGTGTCTCCTTGCTCCGTCTCTCCTCTCCTCCCTGCCTGTCAGCTAGTGTCATGGCTGATCGCTTCCCTCCTGTTGCAAAAAATATTGTTTTGTTCCTACAATCCCCAGTCATATATGACAGTATGTGCCCCAGTGCATGTTATTTATAAAAACAATGCTGCTTCATACTAAATTTGAACGTGACCACCTGCAGCTCTCCTCCTGGCTGATGTCAGCCGGGCATTCTCAGCCCTGGCCGCTGAAGCTGTCGGATCAGTGGCGGGTGGTCACGTGAGTGCCAAGCGGCGCTCTGAAATTAGTTATGAAGTGGCTTTTTTTTTTTAAGAGAGAGATCGGGGCCAATGTATGTAATGTGGAGTTTAAAATTGATGCAACTATGGGGCTAACAGTGGCAAGGACAAAAATGTCCCAGCGTCAGCGGTGTCACTAAAAAGAAAAAATGGCCTTCCATTTGTGGTACAATGAAAGGAAAAAATGCTGCAGTGCCACTATCAGTTTAATCTCCCTGGCGGTATGATTATGTCAGATTTTTGCGTCTCAAAGCAGCACATTTTTTTTTTCATAGAAATTTGCGCTTATATTGTAGGCCTGTAATTCTTAGGAATAACTCACTTAAGAGTCTAGTAGACATCCCGGGTATGATAAAGTTTGAAATAACAAAATCATAAATTATAATATATATGAAAAAAAAATTATAATATAATAAAAAACTATAAATAATTATCAAAAATAATAATATAATAATAAAAAATGTATTCAATAATGTAATCAAGTCAAAAACACAGAAATTTGCTCAGTTGCAGAATTGTCGTTGTCGTCACTTTCAGTGTCTGATGATAAATTTCCCCACAAATCAGTATCACTCAATTCTGCAAATGATTCTTATTTACTATTGGTGTTTTCTAGCTGATCAAAAAACACTTTTGATGTAAAGGGACACTTTTTTATGCCATGGACGTTCTCAAGTTTCCAGGCAGAAAGAATGGCATATATAATATAAAAGTGCATGCAGGGCACTGGGCAAAGCACTAGGGACAAAAGGGATGTGAAAAGATTTGACACAGTAATGTAATCTATAAGATTACAGTGTACTGTATGTTTACTGTGTGTTTCATTTTTTGTATTTCCTGCCAGGCTCCGCCCCTGTGCGACGCTCGCAGGGAACGGAGCCCAGCATCACACAGGTATCGGCCGGAGGACACAGCCCGCAGACACAGCGGGGGGGACAACGCTGGATCCAGGGGACAAGATAAGTAACCCAGCCTTGGATCCAGTGATGCAATCCTGAGTGTGGCTCTGGGTTACCTCTATTTGCAGTGAAAACTCACCCCGTGCCACACTCGGGAATACCATCAAGGAGGCTATGGAGGACTGATTGGAAACTATGCCAGTGGGTTTGGGGAGCTGGTTTCGGAGGCTGGATTCACACCATAGCGGTGCAAATTCCAGCTCATTTGCAGCTCAGCGGCTCCTCTCCATTCTCACAGCGCAGCAGCTGCCCGGGAGGGGGGGGGGGTGCAGTGAGGAGGGGGAGAGATCCCCGTTCAATGCGGAACACATCTGCGAATTAGATGTGGTCCCATTGAACAAAATGGGGATCAAATTCACACCGCATTGCACAGAAAATGCACAGGTTTTCTGTGCAATGCGGAGTGCGAATGCACCTCACAGATATGAACCGGACACATTGAAAGCAATATGTTTTCAAGTGTCCTGCGAATTGGATGCAATGTAAGCCACATCCAATGCGCATAGGTGTGAATCCCGCCTGAAGGTGCATGGAACTAAAAGGCTGTAGTGGGGCACTGAGGCTGGGTTCACACTGGTGCAATGCCAGACATTGCATGTGATTCACAACGCATTGCTGTGCAGAGAGATCACATGCAATGTCTGTGCAATGTGAATTCAGCCATACAGTTTATATGGCTGAAATTGCATCGTATTTGCACCAAAATGGCGCAGGACACTTTCTTTGGTCTGCACTGGAATTGAATCACAAGGGTGTTCACACCGATGCAATCCGATTCTTGCACCATTTGACAGTTCACACTGCGAATCAATCTGGGGATGTCATTACCTTTTTTTTAAAAAAAAATATATCTTTATTGTTTTTGCAAAATAGAAAACAAAGACAAATTCCAGGTAATCCAAACTCACGCAGGAGAGGCTCACCTAACATAAAATAAAAACATATCAAGCAAAAAAAAAAAAGGGGGTAAGAAAACAAAGAGGTAAAATGAGTGTGTGTATCAGCAGGTGCATATTCTAATACAGAAGGTGTGAAGCAGATAATTCCTCCCCCCAGTACCCAAAGCAGCAATCTGGGAAGGAGAATTGCCGATACCCCCCCCCCTCAGTTCCAGTCTCAGTTAATGGATAATATGCTGTATTATCCTTTTCCAACCATTTACTCCAGATTTTATCAAACTTACCCTGTTGACATAGGTGGATTTATGGAGAGGTAGCTGTGAGTTTACAAGTTGTCTCCAGTATGCAGCTGTCGGGGCCAAGGGTTTCCTCCAATGGAGCGCTATTGCCTTCCTGGTGTAGAAGAGGAGGAGACCAATTAGTGTCCTGCCAGCATTTGTGTTTGACAAACTCTCCACCGATTCTAACAAACCTATCAGTGGTGTGGGGGAGAGAGAGATCTCAGCAACTTCACTGATCGTGTTAGCCACAATGTTCCAGAAAGGCTGAATCACTGGGCACATCCAAAAAATATGGAAGAAATCTCCCTCAGCCCCATTACAGCGCCAGCACATTGGTGAAACATCAGGATTTAGGCGATGTACTCTAATAGGGGTAAAATAAGCTCTATGAAGAATTTTGAATTGGATTAGCCGATCCCTAAGTGAGACCAGCTGTTTGAATGGTGCATCCCACAGACTTTTATGCCAACGTGATAGCAGGGAAAAGGTGAACTTGACTGAGAGGCCTCCAACGGAGACAGCACTAGAATAACCCGCTCCAATTCCAAAGGGGAGGTTGAGAACAAGAGGGAGACTCCATTGGAAAACCTCTGTTTACTCCGAGGTCTAAGCCTAGCTGCTTTCTTGAAGAATTGTTGGACAGGAAGATGCCTAGACCAAAAAAAAAAGGCAGATAAGGCTGACACTTGAGCTCCGAGGAAGCTGACCGATAGGGCCAGATCTAAAGTGGAGGAAGCCTAGAATATTTAGAACTGCTAGATCACTACATGATCTGTCAGCAGTAGACATGTATTCAACAACTTTGACCAGATTCTCCTGTCAACCTTGTCTACGTTCATATTTCTAGTATTCAAGAGAGCGGAGATGACTCTGGAAGAGCAGCCGAGGACCTCCAATGTCGAGAACCAGACCATCAGACCCAACCGTGCTGGTCAAGGATGTAGAATTGTACTCAGTGACAGAAGGCCTGGCCTGAGGAGGAGGTGCACTGGGTTCTGGAGGCTGAACTGTGCTAGCAAGGGGAACCATGACCTAACTGGCCAATAAGGCATTGCTGCTACTAACACCACAACCTCTGTTCGGAGTCTTCATAGAAAACCTGGGGTTGACCAGGACTGGAAGAAATGCATAGGTCCTACTGCATTCCCAATGATCCATCAGGGCATCTGCACCTGAAAACCTTCACATGTAGAGACCATTCATTGTGGACTCTGGAAAGAAAATCTGTTAGAACATTTTTTAGACTCTGGAAACATACGCCGTTGAGCTGTCGGCTCAATTGTTCCCAGCCCAAAACATAATTGACTCCACTTGCTGTAATAGAGAACAGGCTGTGTTTTCCCAGGCTGTCTTTCAACATAGGAGACCGCCGTAGTAAACTAGCCTAAGAGCACTGACGCTCCCTACATTATATGGTGACAGGCCTAAAATTTTCTTCCTGGCTCCCACTACTGAAGAAATCCCTTGCAGACGACCGTCTTCTCCAGCTTCCACTTGATCCTCAGATCCATAGACACCTTATAGTGCCAATCATTTTAGACACTGAAAGGCACAGGAGGGAAGAAGACAGGGTCAGGAGTACTCAGATCCAGAACATTGGGATCCAGAGCCAAGGCAATGATTCCCAAGATTATATTTAACTGTGCCCTGAGGCTCACAAGTTACTGAGTGGGCTCCAGGTATCTCCTTGCCAGATCCAGCAGCCAGCCGAAATTGATGAGCATGGAAAAGACCTGAGTTCTGTGCTCCAGCAGCTGCACTCTGTCTTGGGACGGTAGGACAAGGACCTTCACGTAACTAGGCAGGCGTATGCTCCTTGTTTTGATGAAGACTATAACAACAAATAAAACCCTGAAAACACGCAGGGTGATGTTGAAAGCCCGAATGGTTGGAGATGGAGCTGGAGATGGTCTTTACCTACTGTGAACCGAAGGAACTTGCGGAAGTCTTCTACAATGGGCACATAAAGGTAAGCATCCTAAGTCTGTTGGAAAAAAGCCAGACACCTGGCTGGACTCCCTATTCCACCTTGCACTTCTCATTTGCTGAAAATTGTCTCAGGTGTTCAAGGTCTAAAACCAACCTCCGCAAGCGGTTCTTCTTCATGACCATAAGAGGCACGAGCACCTGCCCTGAAAGCTCTCATATTCAGAGACAGGCATAGCAGCACTTTGATAAACCAGTAGCTTCTTGGAACCCCTAGTTCAATGTTTTAGCATACTTATAATGGGGATATCTGGTCTTCTCACCAGCTCTTCCTAAAATCCAGTCCTGGACTGTAAAAAACGTGCAACCCTCGCATGCTCTGAACTTTGTTCTCTAGACTGTCCCCTTCAGTCCTAACCAGTGCTGGTTCTGATGTAGGACCTCAACTTGGCCACTGTGGCACGGGTTACGGTGCTATCCAGCTTGCCAAAGATGAAGCTCCCTAAAAGGAATGCTACTCCATGCCTATTAGAGGTGGGATTTGCAAGCCCCAGCCATAGCACTCACTTTGCCATAGCTGAGGAGAACATAAACTGCGCCACTATGCGGCTGATGTCATTTGAGTCTTAATATGGAAACTGACACCAGCTTCGGCTACAGAGTTTCAGAAAACGCTCTTGAAGACTGTGTCCGCATTCTCCATTCACATTTCCATCCTTTTGATATGGCCACAAAATCCCAGGCTGACATTCAGGCTATTCACTGCGTCTTCCAAGGAAGAGTGACATGCTTATTCGCTTCATCAAGGCCTCAGCAATTAAAAGAGGCAGCCTTAAAACACTTCACATCTTTATCTTTGAATGGATAGAGCTTGGCCATTTTGCACAGAAGGGAGGGATGCCTTGCAACCTTGCTCCACTTATGCAGATGATGTCCCTTCGTTCTGTTAAGAATGGAAATTTAAAACACTCTCTTTATGGCTATTTTTCCACTATCATGCCCCCCAAGTCACACAATTCAGAGCGCAACCTCGATCCAACTCAGAGTGCAGCACCGATCCTACTTTACAGGCTCTGGATCAAATTTGCATCAAAAATCACATCAAGTAGTGCAGGAACCCCCTCAAAGTCACTGCGACTCTAAGTTGCATAGATTGGAAACGGGTGCCATTAATATCAATGGGCTGTGACCAGCCATGTGACCTCATCAAAATCGCATTCCAAGTCGCACCAGTGGAAACGGAGCCGAAGGTGCTCACATAACTTCCTCTTGCTTTGCATGAGACTTTACCTTGGTTGGGGCAGCTCCAGTTCTTCCTGGTCATCCTAGTGGGAGAACATGCCGCAATGGCTGTTGGAATTTGTGTGTGTCTTGTAGCCCACTCTTTGAGAGATTCTTGCACCACATGCCTCACTAGGGATTTCATTTGCTGGAAAACACCACCGCCTAGCTTTAGCATTGATCACACAGAGACTTGCCCTCTGGGACCAGAGTCCCACATCCCCAGCAAGCTCCCTCTTTGGAATGGCTGACATAGCGGTGTGCGTGTAGAGGAGGATTCAGAGCTTCTGCTATGAAGCCTGGACCTTGACAGTGACCTATGACAAGTACAACTGGGGAAAAAAGTTGTGACCTAATGAGGGGGGGGGGGCAGTGATACTTCCCCAGTGTGAAACTGCATAAAAAGACCAACAATCTGCCAGGTGATCAATCATGCCAGAATCATACACGGAGAGACAGCATACAAGGGAGATAATGCAGAGCATACCCTGTGATGATTGCACACAGCACTTTGGGAAACTGCTGCAAGCTGCCTACAGAGAAATCCCTATATCAACAGTAATGACCGCAGAATGAATTTCTCCACTGTAATGTCACCACTGCCACCCACAGCGCGCATGCGCTGCGTTCCTGGGCAGAAGTAACCCAGGGACACAAGGCCGAAAAAGAGAGAGCAGTGGATTGGAACGACCATGCGCTCCAGCTGCCATAGGCTGGAAGACGCTAGAGCCAGAGAAGAAAACAGACAAACAGAAAATACACACAAACTGCTGCCATGGAATGTGTAATATAAATGTATACATCCCTGCAAACGGCAACTTCAATTCTGCTTCCACGATCGGTTCCGGGCAGGTAGGTTAATCACACCGGGCTTGCTTTTCCCAGGACAGGATACACACACATGCACCGGACTTTAGCAGATAGGGCCGCCCGCTAACAGCTAGGCTCTCTGGCCAGTGTGCACTCTTCAGCTGTTCACCAGGGATCCAACTTCAGCACTACTCTGCTTTATACACCCCATACCCCACTAACAGCTAGGGCCTATCGGAGGGACTCAATTCCTCTGGCAGCTTCACAGATTCCTGACCGCGGTGGACTCTTCAGGTAGAGAACCGTCTATTCGGTCCTACAGAGGAGAAAAAAAAAAAGAACGCTGCTGGTTTGGAGCAAAGATTTATGGGAGAGGGGTCCTATAGGGTAGTTATGGAGGTGGGGCCTACCCACACGTATGCTGTCATAGAGTCCGTCAGGAAATACAGTGGGGAAAAAAAGTATTTAGTCAGCCACCAATTGTGCAAGTTCTCCCACTTAAAAAGATGAGAGGCCTGTAATTTTCATCATAGGGACACTTCAACTATGAGAGACAGAATGAGAAACTGCCTGAGATACTGTCGTATGCACACCCATCCGGGGTGGAGGTATTGATGGGATATCCTGGGGAGAGGGTATTTAGAAACGAGGTTTGGTCGTCGCAAGAAAAAAAAAAAGAGGAGACATCCTGGCTTATCTGCCAAGAGATGGACTTCTCAGGTGGCGCCAGTCCTTAGACACTTCGACGGTCTCCTTAACTCAGGGAGGCTATCCGGGATCGACAATCACCCCATACCCCACATATTTCGTCTCATCACGACTTCAACCTAGGGACCACTTGTCGACTTCTCACGTGTGACCGGTCTCTCGGATCGACAATCGCCCGCCGGGATAGACGATTTCAGGCCACGTACACACACATAGGACAGGACCCTTTTCGTTCGGGC
>BLSH010113654.1:818329-830478 GCA_018402905.1 Glandirana rugosa | reverse complement strand
ATACACACATACACATACACAGTGAGGCAAATAAGTATTTAGTCAGCCACCAATTGTGCAAGTTCTCCCACTTAAAAAGATGAGAGGCCTGTAATTTTCATCATAGGGACACTTCAACTATGAGAGACAGAATGAGAAAAAAAAATCCAGAAAATCACATTGTCTGATTATTAAAGAATTTATTTGCAAATTATGGTGCAAAATAAGTATTTGGTCACCTACAAAAAAAGCAAGATTTCTGGCTCTCACAGACCTGTAACTTCTTCTTTAAGAGGCTCCTCTGTCCTCCACTCGTTACCTGTATTAATGGCACCTGTTTGAACTCGTTATCAGTATAAAAGACACAACCTGTCCACAACCTCAAAGGGCCGGTTCACACTGCAGCGGTGTGGAGCGGCGCGACTTCGCTGACAGTTCACATCTAGGCGAATTGTCAGGCGACTTGAGTCGCCTGACAATTCGCCTCAATGCTGTGCAAATGGGATCGTTCTAATAGGAGCGAATCGCTTCGCTCCGCATTAGAAAAATGGTCCCTGCACTATTTTTAGGGCGATCTCAGGCGGCTTGCATTGACTTCTATGATAGAAGTCTCCTAGCAAGCCGCTTTGAGATCGCCTCAGGCGCCGCATCGCGCCGCTCCGCCTCGCTACAGTGTGAACCCAGCCAAACAGTCAGACTCCAAACTCCATTATGGCCAAGACCAAAGAGCTGTCAAAGGACACCAGAAACAAAACTGTAGACCTGCACCAGGCTGGGAAGACTGAATCTGCAATAGGTAAGCAGCTTGGTGTGAAGAAATCAACTGTGGGAGTAATTATTAGAAAATGGAAGACATACAAGACCACTGATAATCTCCCTCGATCTGAGGCTCCACGCAAGATCTCACCCCGTGGACTCAAAATGATCACAAGAACGGTGAGCAAATAGAACTTTTTGGTAAAAACTCAACTTTGCGTTTTTGGAGGAGAAAGAATGCTGAGTTGCATTCAAAGAACACCATACCTACTGTGAAGCATGGGGGGTGGAAACACCGTGCTTTGGACTGTTTTTCTGCAAAGGGACCAGGACGACTAATCCGTGTAAAGGAAAGAATGAATGGGGCCATGTATCGTGAGATTTTGAGTAAAAACCTCCTTCCATCAGCAAGGGCATTGCAGATGTAATTTTCAGGATTTTTTTCTCATTCTGTCTCTCATAGTTGAAGTGTACCTATGATGAAAATTACAGGCCTCTCTCATCTTTTTAAGTGGGAGAACTTGCACAATTGGTGGCTGACTAAATACTTTTTTGCCCCACTGTATATCTGCATGTGTGTGTGGCCACAACATATACTTTGCAGAATCCAGTAGAATAAATGATTGTTAAAAGGTACACTCTTTCTTTTTTTAACACAAAAAAACCCCAAAAAACAGTGGGACTGTTTAGGTGCTACTAATAAATTTAAAATATAGCAAACACCAAATTTATGATAATAAAATAATCATAATGGTTCATATGTTGTGTAGTCACTAGTTGCATGTAAAACATCCCATTGTCTTTTTTTCTTGGTAGCAATTCGTTTTGGATTTGCCCTGTTTATTAAATTGGCGATGGCAGTTTCCCCAGAGAGGAAATGAGGGAAAATTACTAAAGCAACATAGACAACCAATTATTTCTAAAGCCTCGTACACACGGGATGACGATCGTATACAACAGGTGGTACGAACGACCGTTGTATGCGAAATCGATCGTTCATATGCGCGATTAGAACAGCCGACATACGACGGTCGTACAAGGGGAGTTGTATGAGCAAACTAGAAAACTTGGTCGTACCAACAAGCGTTCATATGACCGTTGTATCGTGTGTACAGAGAAGTTGCATACTGACCGCTTGTTGGTACGACCAAGTTTTCTAGTTTGCTCATACAACTCCCCTTGTACGACCGTCGTATGTCGGCTGTTCTAATCGCGCATATGAACGATCGATTTCGCATACAACGGTCGTTCGTACGACCTGTTGTATACGATCGTCGTCCCGTGTGTACGAGGCTTTACATTATACAACATAGGATTTGAGACAATCGTAAGTACGATCGTCGTCCCGTGTGTATGAGGCTTAAGTAAAATAGCTTTTTAGTGCTGTGTGCAGTTTTTGTCTGACTTTCCGTTTGGTAAAACGTATGACAGTAAGTGAGGGGGAATCTCTGTAATGGAGCACTAGATGGCATCCTTACTCATATTATCCATAAGAAAAATTATTTGCCAAACTTACACTTTAAACTGACATTAAAGCGGAGTTCCACCCAAAAATGGAACTTCCGCTTTAAGCACTCCTCGTCCCCTTACATGCCACATTTGGCATGTCATTTCTTTTTGGGGGGGAGTGTGTCCCCAGTTTTCAGAGGGACTTCCTGTCCCTCTTCCTGCTTCCGTTTCTGGGTTGCCTAGGCGACTCCTCCTCTCCCCCTAGGCGCCCCTCCCTTCTGGCAATCTTCTGGGACACAGCACAGGTCCCAGAAGATTGCCTGGCCATTAGGAACGCGCAGCGCGACTCGCGCATGCGCAGTGCGCGCCCGGCCGTGAAGTTGCGGTCGGTGCCCACACTTGCAATGACGGCGCCACAGGGAGGAGGGGGAGTCGAGCGAGGCTTCAGGCACAGCCATTGCTGGACCGGGAGACAGGTAAGTTTCTGTTTATTAAAAGTCAGCATCTACACTTTTTGTAGCTGCTTATTTTTAATAAACTAAAAAACGAGCGGA
Organism: Glandirana rugosa; assembly: GCA_018402905.1. NCBI lineage: Eukaryota > Metazoa > Chordata > Amphibia > Anura > Ranidae > Glandirana > Glandirana rugosa. Next base: position 827,740 of record BLSH010113654.1, on the reverse strand, counting down.
ACTCCGCTTTAACCTCCCTGGCGGTATGATTATGTCAGATTTTTGCGTCTCAAAGCGGTACATTTTTTTGCATAGAAATTTGGTGTTTTATATTGTAGGCCTGTAATTCTTAGGAATAGCTCACTTAAGACAAGAGTCTAGTAGACATCCTGGGTATGATAAAGTTTGAAATAAAGAAATCATAAATTATAATATAATAAATAACTATAATAATCATATAATAATAATAAAATGTATTCAATAATGTATTCAAATCAAAACACAAAAATTTGCTCAGTTGCAGAATTGTCGCTGTCGTCACTTTCAATGTCTGATGATGAATTTCCCCACAAATCAGTATCACTCAATTCTGCAAATGATTCTTATTTACGATCACTGTTTTCTGGCTGATCAAAAAACTCTTTTGATGTAAAGGGGTTGATTTACTAAGGCTTGAAAGTGCAAAATTTGGTGCAGCTCCACACAGAAACCAATCAGGTTTTATTGTCAAAGCTTGAGGCTGGGTTCACACCTATGCGAATTGGATGCGGCTTAAACCGCATCCAATTCACAGGACACATAAAAACACATTCATCAAAAAAAGTGCAGCGCTTATAAACACAAATACATCCACTAATTAAAGTGATAAGTGTAAAAGACTTGATGGATGAACATAAACACCCATTGACATAAGCCAATGTTTCAGCCACCATGTAACGTAAGTCCAGGTTTGTCCACCTCTCAGGGACAATTTTAGTCCAAATAATGCATAGTCTGTGTATTGATTATTGAAAAGAATCCACAAGTATTCAAACGTGAACCGTATTCAGAAGAAATCCACCACCATGCAAAGTCAATCCACCACCATATATAGATGAGGTACTCTTACCAGATATTTCTGGTTAAATACGCATAAACCAGATCAGGTGTAAGCATCAAGGACATCAACTAGGCTTGACCCACCGACATCCTGATGACGCTGTTCTGATGACGCTGAGGCGGACTCTGACCACTCATACGTCCCTCCTCCCCTTTATGGGAGGTAACATCTACCCAAGTGTCTGCAATATATGTCTTACCGACAACTACTACGATCTTATGCAACACTCTATATGTCTATCAGCAACATTAGGTAGATGTGGGGTTATATGACCATGGTTATGGATCGGAGGTGACAATTATTTTGTGTGCGTATTACACACAGTGTTTTGATTGGAGTCCTGACCAATGACGATTCCTGTCAGCCAGATCAAAAGTGAGGCTTGACACTCCCGCCACTTGCCGCCATTTTGTGATGCAGAGGTGGGGACCCGTTTTGGGTGGTATTAGTCATTTATAAATTTTGTGCAGTATGAGCAGGACGCCTATACCCCTGTGGAAGTCTTTGCAGACGAAATGCGTCGGGTAGGCGATCTTGCTCTCACTATACTGCGCCATTTTCACATTGCAAGTTTGGAATTCCATTTGCCCGATACAAGGTTTTTAGCATATAAGTACAATAGTTTTTAATACATTTTTCCTCCTTTAAAGGATATTATACTATGTAGCCATTTTTTTCTGCTGAGGTCTACGGTGACACAACTTGGACCCCTCCTCTTCCTATTTGAATTATGGCTTTCTGAGGTGCCTGGATGGAGTGTTTCTTTTCCCTGAACTCTACTCTGTGGATGTCAGTGGGTCAAGCCTAGTTGATGTCCTTGATGCTTACACCTGATCTGGTTTATGCGTATTTAACCAGAAATATCTGGTAAGAGTACCTCATCTATATATGCTGGTGGATTGACTTTGCATGGTGGTGGATTTCTTCTGAATACTGTTCACGTTTGAATACTTGTGGATTCTTTTCAATAATCAATACACAGACTATGCATTATTTGGACTAAAATTGTCCTTGAGAGGTGGACAAACCTGGACTTACGTTACATGGTGGCTGAAACATTGGCTTATGTCAATGGGCATTTATGTTCATCCATCAAGTCTTTTACACTTATCACTTTAATTAGTGGATGTATTTGTGTTTATAAGTGCTGCACTTTTTTTGATGTATGTTTTGGGTTCAGTTTATGTTAATGCTGATTGTGCTGGCTGCTCATCATTTTCATTTTATTTTCCATTGGGTAGCGCAGTATTTCATCTACTTCACTTGAAAACACATTGTTTTCAATGTGTCCGGCTCACATATGTGCGGTGCATTCGCACTACGCATTGCACAAAAAACGTATGCCTTTTCTGTGCAGCGCGGTGCGAATTCCCAGCCCGTTGAGTTCAATGGGAGCGCATCTAACACGGAGATGCACTCCACACTGAACGGGGATATTTCCCCTGCTGGTGGCCCCTCCCCATCTCTCCCCCCGCAGCTGCTGCGCTGTGGGAATGGACAGGAGCCGCCGAACAACAGCGCAACAGACAGGCTGGAATTCGCACCGGACAGGTGTGAATCCAGCCTGATTGAACAGGCTGAGGTTAGAAGCTGATTGGCTAGCATGCACAGCTGCACCATTGTTTGCACTCTCCAGCTTTAGTAAATCAACCACAAAGTGTTGCTTTTTGGATGCCATGGACATTTTCAAGTTTTCAGGCAGAAAGAATGGCATATATAATATAAAAGTGCATGCAGGGCACTGGACAAACCACCAGGGACAAAAGGGATGTGAAATGATTTGATACAGTAATGTAATCTTACAGATTACAGTGTACTGTATGTGTTATGGGTTTTGCACTTTTTAAATTTGCTGCTGGGCCCAGAACCCAGAGGCATCGGGCGAAGATTCCGCCGCAGGACACAGCGGAGGACATTGCAGAATCCAGGGGACAAGGTAAGTAACTTTGCCCTGATCCTGCGATATGATCCCAAGTGTGGGGTTACCGCTATTGGTAATGAAAAGTAACCCCGGGCCACACTCAGGATAACTGCCAGGGAGGTTAAAGTCAAGTTTAAAAAAAATAAATAAAAAGCATTTCATACTTACCCACTCTGTGTAATGGTTTTGCACAGAGCAGTCCTGATCCTCCTCTTCTCAGGTCTCCTGCTGGTGCTCCTGGCTCCTTCCTCCTGCCAAGTGCCCCCACAGCAAACAGCTTCCTATGGGGGCACCCAGGCAGGCTCGCTCCATTCAGACACAGAACCGCGGCTTGGCCCCCTGCCCCCCTCTCTTCTCATTGGCTCAATGACAGTGATTGACAACAGCAGGAGCCATTGGCTTCTGCAGCTGTCTCAGCCAAAGAGGAGGGAGAATCCCCGGAGAGCCGAGACTCTCGTGCAGATCGCTTGATCGCGATGGGGCTCAGATATGTGTTCGGGGGGATGCTGCCTCCTTGGGGGTGGCTGATTATTGTGGTTCACCTGCTCACAACTGCCCTCAATCACACTCCTGCTGGCACCCGGAGTTAGAAAACAGGCTGGTTTTTTGTTTTTTTTTTGTTTTTATTAGGGAATTTGAACTTGGATGGGATAGGGGTGATCATGCGATGCCCAGAGATCAACAGCTCTTTACACGGGACCTCTATATACACTCAGTATATACACGCTCCTTCTTCCTCCAGCACAACACTTGCTTCTCCTTGTTCCTCTCTCCTGCACAACACTTGCTCAGCATAGATGATGCCTAGAAGGATATTTACCAGGCCTCCATATTGTCTTGTTTGGCCTAGCTAGCACATGTGAGACATGGCGTAAATTTACCAGGCCTCCGAACCACCCTTTGTGGGCATGGGGTTGAAGTTCCCCTTGTGTAGTAAGTTAGTTTGTTGGTGCTAGCTAGCCACAATGCACTACAACTCCCAGCCCATCTACTCACTGTCCATGACACCAGGTCCCAGTCCCCCCTGCACTTCTTCCAGACTGTCTTCCTCCCAATCTGCTTGTGCATATCAACTTTCCTGGGCCGTGTCACTCACTGACCAATGGCAGACTTCTCCTGGAGACCTCTCTGAAGTACACTTCTCTCGCTGTCCTCTGCTTGCTCTCTCATGTGCCTCCTCCACAATCTCCAACCTCCTGGATAGATCTGAGCCCCAGGCCGGGGGTACCTTGTCTCCATCTCCAAACTTCCACCCGAACTCTTCTCCCCTGACTAAATTTACCTACTCTAACACCAAAAATCCTCCACTAGCACCTACCTAATGTTGAGGGTGATACATCTAGAAATGTTAATAATGTACCCTTTGTTCGGATTTTCTCCTAAAAAAAAATAGAGCACTTCCTAGTATGTGAGGCTGCCTAGGCTCTTTTGTAACTACAGAACCATAACCATATCTGGGAACTTACCATACCCAGCAATACCAGAATTTAGCTCCAGTTGCCAGGTCATAACCAGAAAGGTTACATCTGTGAAATTTCTTCCAGGGATGTAATACAGCGCAGCATGTAGGATGTCATTTTCCTGAGACATGTACGCTGCACCCTTTGTTACATTCCAGCTGCCGGGAGAGGAGAACTAGAGAAGGATGAGGGGCTAGACCTGTGCCTGTGTAGGAGCAAAGTGGACCAGGCATGGGTGAGCTGCAGTGGCGGCTGGTGGTTTTTTTTTTGGGGGGGCGGCAAACACCCCCCCAAGTGGCACCTCCCCCCCCCTTCGAGTGGCACCTCCCCCCCCATCCCCAAGCGACACCTCCCAAATCCGTTACCTGATTGGCTAGGAGGCATTATGTCCGCCTGTGTTAACCCGTAAAATCTGCGTGCATAGCATGTGGTTATGGTGCGGTTGCAGCTCAGCCCTTCTCACTTGCGTGTTTTGTGTTCAGTAGAAGGTACTGCCCATCAACATTCAGCTGCTTTTGTTTTTACCACCAACCCCTCTCCCCCTGCCAACTGCAAGTGTAAACAATGCCTTAGGGCTCATTCACATATAGAATAGAGGGCAGCAAAAAAAGCAGTTGAGACATTTTTACTGCCCCCCCCCCCCAACCACCCACCTGAACAAGGAGATGCAGTTGCTCAGGGCTGTACACATGCCATTGCGCAATGCTCTGCTTTGTGGTAATGGCGAACATTAAATAGAATAGGGCCATGCACCCTACTGCAGCAGAGTGGCTTGGCAATTTCAGGGTTAAAACAGGCAGCGAGGAGCTGACGCATTGCCTCCTCACTGCCTGTCAGTTGCCCTCTGAAAGTGACCTGCCACAGATTGTTTTTCAGAGGGGCAGCAATGACAAGCTCTTAAAGCCCCACTCCCCTCACCACCAGATCCCTTTAGTTCCATGCACTCCTCAGTGCCCACCTCCCTTCCATCCTTTAATTTACTACACAAAGATGCCATTCAGTCCTCCTGAGACTGACACCAGAAATGCAGGTTTCCTTTCAAGTGGTATCAGCATGTCCATATATTGTTGTGTGCTGGGAGTCTGACCTGTGATATATGTAATAATTGTTCCATTTCAGCTTACTGGTATGTCTCAAGCATACTGATATGTACTGTGTCTGTGACCCCTACCCAGCTCTCAGTCTAGGCTCCTTGGCTTCTTTGTTGGACTGGAAGTACACAATGACATTACATGATATAAAAAAAACCTGTATAAATTCTGTGATAAATATATAGATATATTTTGGTAGTTCGTTGATCCATCTCTGATGCTCCTGATGAAGCAGAGAGACAAAATGTGAGAAACATGTTAAGCTTTAAAACATCCTATTATGCTTACGATAGAGAAAACCTGTGATCCTTATCAATGGGATCATCCAATATTTCAAGTTATTCTACTCTGAGTGGATCGTAGTCTTGTTATGGGGATCATGCTCTTAATATTTATTGAAATTGAGAGAAAATTGCCCTTTTTATATTTGTATAAATAAAATTTGTATTTTTATATAAAACCTTATTGTGTCTTACAGTGCTTTAAAAGTCCTGCCATTTTCGGTATACTCTATTCTATAGCTAGACTGGGATGTGCCATGATTTTAGAGCCAATTTATGTCTATAATCTTTTTTTTGGGCCCAGCTTCCCAAGTGCAGTTCCTCCAACCAGGGCTGCTGTTAGAAATCACTGGGCCCCATACAGCCCACCAACCACACCAATTCTCTCTGCTGTTTGGGCCCCCTGTGTGCCCAGGCCCCCTACAGGAGGACTGGTGCCCCCCCCATCAGTGGCCCTGCCACCATCTAACAACTTCCATCAGCTCATCCCCCACAGTTATTACCTTGTACCACTTGCCCCACCCTAGCAGATTGTAAGCTCTAATGAGTAGGGCCCTCCTAACCCTCTTTGTATTTTCTTGTATTGTAGCTGTACTGTCTCCCTTTAGAGTGCAAAGCGCTGCGTAAACTGTTGGCGCCATATAAATCCTGTATAATAATAATTAAACTGACAAAGTCCACAATTGCTCAGATGAGCACTTTTCACAACACAAAGGTGAATCCCTGAAGACACAACACATTGAACCTTTACCCACTTGCCGACCACCTAACTGGGAATGTATGTCATGATTTTGACAATAAATAGCGGCGGCCGGCTTTGCAATAAATGTGATCCCAGCAGCAGATTTGTCACAAGATCACTTTTAGAAGCGGTGGGAAAAGTGCCCCCCGCTGCTTTCCGGTAAAATTTCTGAGCTTACTGAAGACATCCGTTAAGCCCCGTAGTGATCCGTTGCGCCCGTTTGCTGGGCACGAAGTCGAGTGAGGGCAAGCTCTATGCCCTTGGAGGACTAGAAAAACCTCTGATGTCACTTCCGAGCATAAACAAATGATTTTTTTTTTTTAAGGTCAACATTTTTTTTTCTGTCTTTTACTTTTAAGACCCCTTCCACAGCAAGGCGTTTTTCAGGCGTTTTTGCTCTAAAATTAGCACATAAAAAGCGCACCAAAAACTCTCCCCATGCATCTCAATGGATGCTTTCACACCGAGGTGTTGCACTTGCTAGGCATTGCTAAAAGTCCTGCAAGCAGCATCTTTTCAGCTTGTTTTGTGCGCTCAAAATAGCGCTTCAAAAACGCCCATGTCCATTGAAAATAATGGTTACGCGCTTGAAAAACGCTTGAAAAGCGCATGAAATGTGTACTGAGGCTGTGGAAAGGTCACATGATTGAAACACAAACACATAAAAAGCGCTTAAAAAACGCCATTAGAGGGGCGCTATTTATAGCGCTAGCGCTTCAAAAGCACGGCAAAAGCACACACTAAAATCATGGCGTTTTACAGGATTTTACAGGCTTTTTTCCAACGCCTTGGTGTGAAAGGAGCCTAAAGGTAAATGAGAAATCTGGGATCTTTTTGACCCCAGATCTCTCAATAAAGAGGACCTGTCATTATTATTTCTAGTACAAGGGATGTTTACGTTCCTTGTAATAGTAATAAAAGTGATTAAAAAAGGGACAGTGTAAACAAAACAAAAGAAAAATAAATAAGAAAAAAAAAGTAAAGCACCACATCCCTTGTGCTCGCGCTCCGAAGCGAACGCATACATAAGTCAACCCACATAGATAAATGGTGTTCAAACCACATGTGTGAGTTAGCGCTGCGATCGTTACAGCGAGAGCAATAATTCTAGTGAAAGACCCCCTCTGTAACTCTAAACAGGTAACCAGTAAAAAATTTTAAAGCGTTGCCTATGGAGATTTTTAAGTACCGTAGTTTGCCGCCATTCCACGTATGTGCGCAATTTTAAAGCATGACATGCTAGGTATCTGTTTACCCAGTTTAACATCATCTTTCACATTTTACAAAATAATTGAGGTAACTATTGTGTTTTGTTTTTCTTTAACTCAATAATGTGTATTTAAAAAAAAAAATTGCTTTTGAAAGACCACTGCACAAATACAGCGTGATATAAAATATTGCAAGGGCCGCCATTTTATTCTCTAGGGTCTCTGCTAAAAAATATATATAATGTTTGGGGGTTCTAACTAATTTTCTAGCTATAAATAAAGATGTTTTACTTGTAAATAACAAATGTCAGAAAAAAAGCTGGGTCCTTACATGGTTAAGATCTAGGCTACCCATAAATGTAAGATAATCAGGCTGATAAAGATTGGATCAGGAAACGCTCACATGTACCCACTGAAGACTCTCTATATACCCCCTTGCTGACAGATCTAAAGGGAGAATTTTTTATTTTTTTTGCAGAAATAGCTGCACACATTTCTGGAAAATTTTCAGTGCTTCAATAATCTGATAATTATGTAATAAATACAACTACAAAATGCTATTGATGGGACAGATATCAAACCTATTGTCCAGGAGCAATGAAGTTTATAATGAAATTTAGCAGTACCCTGGACTTGCCACAAGATGGTGGTGTTACCACTTTTTGAAAATCATTAAGTTATTTGATATACCTTTCCTAACCACTAGATAGAGCCAGAGAGCCATAGCTGCTCCTGTTAGTGATGAAACCCCTTCAATATAGATGAAGCATAGTGACTACATGTAGACTGCACCCTGTACAAACATTGCCACCATGTGCACATCTTTGTTTTGAAATAGTTATTGAAAAGCTTTTTATTTTAAGCAAAATTTAAAAGAATGCACTTTCCAAATAAATAGTGGCTACATATACATAGCCATAAGAAATACACAAAGACAATTTTACCACATTTTTGTATGGCTGCAAAATACCTGTCATTAGTTTCAGATTGCTGCAATCATTTGTGCCAGCCTCCATAAATACTGACTTGAATTGAAAACGCTTAGGATCATGTATTGCTGCAACCGAGTGTGATCGATTGCTGCCAGCTAAATACGATTGATCCCAGACAATTGGAGGACGATTTCAGAAATGCTTGATTGAAGATTGCAATACAAATTAACAGTAGGAGTAGGATTGTACAAATGATAATGACAATCCACAATAAGCTGTTTTCTAGTTTCAGTAATGCACATGTCGTCTAGTCCAGTGTTTCTCAACCTCATTCCGTTTGCAGCACCGTTTAAAAGTATTCATAATTTCAAGGCACTCTAGTCTAAAATGTAAAAGATATAAATGTTACTTATCAATGGAAAACCTTAGCCTGGGACGAATCAGTATCCTCCCACTTCAACCTACCAATCACACAGTTCCCCATCACTGACCCCCCCAAATACAGCCCTGCATCACTGAGCCCCTCAAATACACAGCCCCCCCATCACAGAGCCCTCCATTTACGAAGTCCCATCATCACAGAGCCCACCCACCCAATCACCCAGTCCCCCCATCACAGAGCCCACCAATCACTCAGCCCCCCCCCCCCATCACAGAGCCCACCAATCACTCAGCCCCCCCCATCACAGAACCCCCCAATCACTAAGTCGCCTAAACACAGATCGTAACTATTCATTGTAAATATAGAAAATGTAAAATCTGATCTCACGGAACTTTAATACTTATGAAAATTTGCCACGACGTTTGCCTTACTCCAACTCTTTGTGACCTGATCTGCTGTACACGTAATGACTTTGATCTTTTGTCGAATAACACCTAACAGTAATAGTAAACATGTTAGGATGAGGATGACAATT
>BLSH010113654.1:791911-804688 GCA_018402905.1 Glandirana rugosa | reverse complement strand
TGGGAATGGTTGGCGATATTAACTTCCTGTTTGTGGCACATTAGTATATGTGAGGGGGGAAACTTTTCAAGATGGGTGGTGACCATGGCGGCCATTTTGAAGTTGGCCATTTTGAATCCAACTTTTGTTTTTTCAATAGGAAGAGGGTCATGTGACACATCATACTTATTGGGAATTTCACAAGGAAAACAATGGTGTGCTTGGTTTTAACGTAACTTTATTCTTTCATGAGTTATTTACAAGTTTCTGACCACTTATAAAATGTGTTCAATGTGCTGCCCATTGTGTTGGATTGTCAATGCAACCCTCTTCTCCCACTCTTCACACACTGATAGCAACACCGCAGGAGAAATGCTAGCACAGGCTTCCAGTATCCGTAGTTTCAGGTGCTGCACATCTCGTATCTTCACAGCAAATGGTTTTTTTATGGTTTTTATGGTCAACCAATACCGGGTGAGCTGCTCCTTCCAGGAGGTACTGCCATTCCTCCAAAGCCGACATGATGGCCAGCAATTCCCTATCACCGACATCATAGTTCCAGCAAGATGGTGCACCACCACATTATGGGTGTCAGGTCCGAGCATTCCTAGATGAACAGTTTCCTGGAAAGTGGATTGGTCGTCGTGGGCCAGTTGAATGGCCCCCAAGGTCTCCCGATCTGACCCCCTTAGACTTTTATCTTTGGGGTCATCTGAAGGCAATTGTCTATGCTGTGAAGATACGAGATGTGCAGCACCTGAAACTACGGATGTGTGAAGAGTGGGAGAAGAGGGTTGCATTGACAATCCAACACAATGGGCAGCACATTGAACACATTTTATAAGTGGTCAGAGACTTGTAAATAACTCATGAAAGAATAAAGTTACATTAAAACCAAGCACACCATTGTTTTTCTTGTGAAATTCCCAATAAGTTTGATGTGTCACATGACCCTCTTCCTATTGAAAAAACAAAAGTTGGATTCAAAATGGCCGACTTCAAAATGGCCCACTTCAAAATGGCCGCCATGGTCACCACCCATCTTGAAAAGTTTCCCCCCTCACATATACTAATGTGCCACAAACTGGAAGTTAATATCACCAACCATTCCCATTTTATTAAGGTGTATCCATATAAATGGCCCACCCTGTACACTTATTGGGACTTTTTTTGCCACAAATATGTAATAGTAAAAATGTTTTTTTTTTTTTCTCCAAAATTGTCAGGGTTTTTTTTTCTGTGTCTAGAGCAAAAAATAAAAACTGCAGAAGTGATCACATACCGCCAAAAAAAAGCTCTATTTGTGGGAAAAAAAAGGACATCAATCTCATTTGAGTACAGCGTCACACGACCGCGCAATTGCCAGTTAAAGTAATGCAGTGCCGAATCACAAAAAATGGCCTGTTTAGGAAAGGGGGGTAAACCTTCTAGAGCTGAAGTGGTTAATGGAGCAAAGCTGGGCATAAAATCCTGACATGCGCTCTAACCTCTTTCTATCCATAACTAAAAATTTGCTCAGGCTGGAGTTCCATTTACGCTTACTTGTGCATTTTGGATTGTAAATGGAGACATACAGATAGTATCCCTAGTGGGTATTGAACCTAGGAGCCAAGTACTGCAATACAAATCAGAGTATGGGCAGGCTGAATGTACCAAGTTGATCGATCGATCAACTTGGATACAAGCATGCCGGGTTTTACCTGCGATTATTGCTATAGCCGCTAGCAATTATCACGGTCTTCTTCCGGCCGGGGTGGCTTCCCCCATGCCTCCCACCGGGAGAAGACAATGGCCCAGCAGGAGGGATTTCTGCATCAACACTGTCTGTGCTCATGGGGGAACTTTGTGAATTTCTTTCCTGCAACCCATGGTTGCAGGAGAGAAATTTGCACCATATATGACTGGCCTTAGCCACCCAGTAAATGATTGTTGCCTGATCTTCACAATGCTGATGGAATCAAGTGACAATTGCAATATGAACATCTTAAAACGACCATACAATGCAAATGAATGTGTATGCTGGAATCACGTAGTCTTAAGCCTCATACACGCGATGCGAATTTCAGACAGAACGTCTGTTTTTGTTGGATGCTTGTCTCATGTCGAAAGTGAAGAGCGTACTAACAATACGAAAATTTTCATACGACCAAATTCAACCTCAGAAGTGACGTAATGTGTTGAATAGTTTTGTATGTATTTTTTCGTTTCTGAACATGCGGAGTTGTGATCATACAATTTTTTTCGCACAAAAGCCATACGCAAATCGGACGTTGAGTTGCCGTACGAAAATCTATGTACTTGTCTGCACATCCAGCTTTTGTCTTAGGAAAAATCAAAATCAGCTTTCGAAAGGCGTATACTAATGGTAAGAATTTTGGACGATCGGCCGTCAAACGAAAATTCCCATCCGAAATTCGCATCGTGTGTACGGGCCTTTGCATTACTGGATCTATTGGCTGGGAAACTCTGAGAATGAGGCTGGGTTCACACCATTGTGAATCGGATGTGGGTTCCCCGCATCCAATTCGCAATAGCAGGAGATTTTGACTGGTTCTCTATGGAGCCGGTTCACATATCTCCGCAGCAGGTCCGGTGCGTTTTTCACAAAAACGCTGTGCGACTTTTGATCTGTTTCAGGTCCCAATCCAGCCCAAAATTCGGACTGAAATGGGACCTGAAGCGGTGAACCAGGACGCACCAGACCCCTGCTGTGAGCCGCATGCGGTTCATATGTGAACCCAGCCTCACTGTCTTTGGGTGTTGCAGGTTGCTGATTATTACACTAATTCTTGGCTATCCTATGTCTATGCCCTATAGTACACATTTCCCAGCTTTATTTATTTAACCTATCATACGGTTTTTCAATTGGCCATATCTTTTTGACGCACCCATCTTATATTTCTGTTTGTCATAGGGGATCATAAAGCTGGCCATACATGGTTAGATTTTTGTTAGAATTTGTGTACAGAAATTCTGAAAAATCGTTAGAACATTCTTGAGTCAATGATTTTCATTTGAATGCCCTTAAAATTTAGCCCAAGCTTGCTATTTGAATGGAATCCCAGACGTATTCAACAGGTTTCATTACAATATGTACAATTGTAATTCACAGTTAGCCCTGTTTCAAACAGGCATTAGCTTGTATAGGAGCAGCGTGAACAGCAACTGTTTACAAAGCAACACGTTTTGTTGAAGCTTAAGCCTCGTACACACGGTTCGATGATCGCACGTTTGATCGTGTCGAATCGTATGTTGGTTGTTGTATGCAGCATACTGACTGCACTACACGATCGTACGGCCGGGGAAAGAACATTCAGGTGCATGTAATTAGCATCCGGCCATTCCTGACTTCTGAGCATGCGTGTTTTGCACAATACAACTTGTTGTACCAACTGCTCTGTACACACGATACAACGGTCGTATGAGAGCTTGTTGGTACAACCAGGTTTTCTAGTCTGCTCATACAACTCCCTTGTACGACCATCGTACGTCGGCTGTTCTAATTGCGCATACGAACGATCGATTTCGCATACAACGGTCGTGAGTACGACCTGTTGTATGAGATCGTCGTCCCGTGTGTACGGGGCATTACAGTTCAGCTCCAGTTTGTAAATGGTGACCACATATCCTAATGGGAGTGCTGATTGCCACTTCAAGCAAGCTGCTAACAGGCTTCAGCACTACTTAAAGCGTGTTGAAATGCTGCTGAAGCCTGCAACAGCTTGTTTAAAGTGACAGTCAGCACTCCCATTAAGACCTGTGTATAACATTTCCAAACAGGAGCTGAAGGGCACTTTAAAGCAGTTGTCTGCCCGAAAAAAAAACAAAAAACCAAAAACCTGTAAGGCAAAGGCAAAATGAGCTAGTATGCCGCATACTAGCTCATTATGAAATACTCACCCTAGAACGAAGCTCCCGCAGGGCTGCCCGGTCCCTGCATAGGGAACGGACATCTTCGCAGTGTGCATTCTTCCGGGTTCGTGGCTCCGGCACTGTGAGTGGCCGAAGCCGTGAGACGTCACTACTGCGTGGAAGCCCGTCTTTCCGGTGGACTTTCTGGCAGGGTCCGGCGCTATGCGCCGTGACGTCAGCAGCTGCATGCAGGGTGAATTTCTCCTATACCGTACAGGTTTAGGAGATATTAATTTTACCTACAGGTAAGCCCTATTATAGGCCTACCTGTAGGTAAAAATTACTTTAGGGCGGGGGTCAGCAACCAGTAGATCTCGGACAGGTGACTGGTAGATCAGTCTGGGCTTGCAGACCTGCCATTCCAGAGCATAAATCCCCCTTCCTTCCAGTACAAATCTTCCCCCATGCTGAAATCCCCACTGCCAGCACACATTTTTGCCCCCCCCCCCAATCCTCTCAGCACAAATCCCCCCCCCCCAAAAAAAAATCATCCCTCCAAGCATAAAACCTCTACCCCTCAAATGTCCCCTCCAAGCACAAATCCTCTACCCCCACTCCAAATCCCCCCTCCTACTCCTAACACAAATTCTCCCCCTATGCCCCCCTTCTAGCACAAATCCCCCCACCCCCCAATTTCCTCTCCTAGCATAAATACCCCCAATCATGCCCCCTGGCACAAATCCTCTTCCGCCATGCAACTAAGGGCTCATTCACAAGTGCAGCAGTCACTGCTACTCCCCTAAAAGTGTGTTTTACCACCTGATTTAAACACATGGTTGCCATGCAATTGCAAAATGTCAGTACGGCAATTAAACGTTTAAATCAGGTGTGAGGAGGCAACACTGTGCCCGGTGATCTTTGACTTCTCCCATGTTGTGCAGGTGGAGCTCCACCTCTTTAAGGTTGCCTACCCCTGCTTTAGGGGGTAGACAACCGCTGGACAAAGCCACCTGAAGCTCTCAAAAGCTTGCTGTTCACAGTGCTCTTATTCAAGCTGAAGCTGTGTGAAACAGGCCTAGAACTTTTTTTGTTCAAGAAAAACTTTCCATCCCAGCTCCTTCTAATTTTCTGGTGAGTGCGGTCGAAAAGGAACATCGATTTGATAATAATTTTTCAGGACCTGGACAAACGCGGAGGTGGGATGCAAATGGAAATAATTCTGCTTATACCCGCCTGCCCATAGACCTGCGTGGAGCTTCCAATCAGGTCTGTCTCCTCCATGTGCTTCTGGGATCTCGCCATGTCACATGGGCTTTCCATTGAGATTACAAGAGGCCATTTAAACCCACATTACACAGTCATGGCCCATTGTTGTCACCACCAGGAAGCCCGCCCTGAGAAATGCCATTCAACTATTGCTGAAGAGCATATAGAGAGGAAGACACTGTAGGAGATCAGAAATGCTTAGATGAAACAAAGGCTAAAAAAGTTGAAAACACAATGCTTTATGAAACTAAATGTTATCAATTAGAGTTTACATGTTACATCAGGGCACCATCTTGACAGATCACGGACTGCCATCATTTTCCTGCTGGGCTGATGAGGAATGCTTAGATGATGTGAGTTTGTCATTCACTCGCATACACGTCTGTTTTCTTGGGCTGTTCAAGTGTGGGGTTTTACATATATGGGATGATATCATATAGATGTGAGGAGTTCTTCTACTAATTTGGTGAGACCTGGTCACCCTTACAAACTGGCACTTTGGGGGTTCTCCCTCCCCTCCCTTGCAGGAAGATTATATTTTGGCTCTGTTGGTCAAAAATTGTTTTGAGTATGGAAATGGTTCTTGGGCTATGAGAATGGACTACTTGGTACATATGAGATAGGCGTGGATCCTGAAAAAACGCATCCTAGACGCCACATAGGATATTGTAGTATATATAAGTCCCTTTCAGTCACAAGCTTTTTAAGTGCATATTTTATGAACTTAAAATGTATTTGTTTTTAATTGTATAATAAAAATGATTTTGATACATTATATATGTATGTTTCATTTTTCTACGTCGCACATCAAAGTCCCATTTTTTTTTTCTCACCATGCATTGTTTGGGGGCGAGGACTTTTGTATATACAATTTACATGTTCTTTATCAGCAGAATCCAGTAGCAAGACAGGGACATCCCTATAAAGTTGGCCATAAACAGCCCAATGACATGCAATGCTCAGGTTATTTAACACTCACCCCCAGGAGGTGATAATGAGTGTTTCAGAATCACTTATCACACTCAGAGAGATGTTCCATCTTGTTGGAAAAGTTCTTCTGACT
The DNA here is from genome assembly GCA_018402905.1 of Glandirana rugosa. Lineage (NCBI taxonomy): Eukaryota > Metazoa > Chordata > Amphibia > Anura > Ranidae > Glandirana > Glandirana rugosa. The sequence continues at coordinate 798,528 of BLSH010113654.1, read as the reverse complement.
TTACCCATCCTTTTAGATCAGTGGTCTCCAAACTGTGGCCTGGGGCCGGATGCGGCCCTTTGCTTGCCTCTATTCAGCCCTTGAGGCATTATTCCTGACACCATCAATGGGGCATAATTTCTGCCATTGGCAGCAACGATGAGGCACTATTCCTTCCACCGAGTTTGGGTTCGCACTAGTGTAAATTGGATACAGATTTCACCGCATCCAATTCGCATTACAGGAGATTGTGACTGGCTCTCAATGGAGCCGGTTCACACATCTCGGGGGCAGCTGCTGAGCGAATTGCACAGGGGTACTTTGCATCTTTGGCTCCATTTCCGGTGTGAGTTCAGGCAAAAATTAGGGCCTGATTTGTCCCTGAAACAGAGAACAGGGATGCACCGGACCCCTGCTGTGAGCCACATGCGATCTTAGTGTGAACCCAGTCTAACACCAATGATGGGGTACTATTTCTCCCAATGACATTAATGATGGGGCACTATTTCTCCCAATGACATTAATGATGGGGCACTATTTCTCCCACAAACACCAGCAATCGGGCACAATTCCTCCCACCTACACCAACGATGGGGCATTATTCCTCCCACTGACACCAAGAATAGGGCACTATTCCTCTTTCTGACACCAGGAATAGGGCACTATTCCTCCCACTGACACCAAGAATAGGGCACTATTCCTCCCACTGACACCAATGATGGGGCACTGGTCCTCCCACTGACACCAACAATGGGGCACTATTCCTCCCACTGACACCAACGATGGGGCACTATTCCTCCCACTGACACCAATGATGGGGCACTATTCCTTCCACTGACACAAATGATGGGGCACTATTCCTCCTACTGACACCAAGAATGGGGCACTATTTCTCCCACTGACACCAATGAAGGGGCACTATTCCTCCCACTGACACCAATGATGGGGCACTATTCCTTCCACTGACACCAATGATGGGGCACTATTCCTTCCACTGACACCAATGATGGGGTTCTATATCTCCCCCCAAATACCAAAGATGGGGCATTGTTTATTCCCACTGGCCGCAGTCCAGCCTCCCTAAAGTCTGAAGGACAGTAAACTGACCCTTTGTTTAGAATGTTTGGAGAGTTCACATATCTGCAGTGCGGTTTGCAGTCCAGACTAGGGTTGCCACATCATCCCTTTAATCCAGGACACATATGAAATACACACATTCTGAGGCTAATTGAATGCAGATAAGGTGCCAAGTGAGTTTAATTACCACCTTAATCAGCCACAGAACCTGTGTAATTAATATGTGTCCTGGATTAAAGGGATGATGTGGCAACCCTAGCCCAGACCCTTTTCAAAACCGCACCGTGGCCGCCCGCCCCGGACATGTGTGAGCCGGCTCCACTGAAAGCCAGTCACACTCACATGTTATGCGAATTGGATGTGGTTAAAAACGCATCCAATTTGCATATATGTGAAACCAGCCTAAAGGATAAAACAATAAGGGATGAGGTCAGTTTTGTTTGGATCCTAGTCTGAACCCAACTGAGCTATCCCACCAGGAAACCGTCATTTCATATAGCCAGTTCTAAGCAGATGAGACATTCCTCATCCTGTAGCCGCATGTACAGATGTGGCTGCAGGACGGGAAATGCCTCGGCCGCTTATGATAGACTTTGTGCATCCACAACTTCCTTCCTCTTGGGATTGCTCAGGTGCGTTTGTCCTAGGATCCAAAAACGGCTAATCTTATCCCTAATAGGGATAAGGATTTCTGTTTTTTTTCCTTGTGTGATTCTTGTGGGTCTGTGTTTCGAAAGTTGAAAAGCCAGGTGAGCAGCATTTTCAGAAGGACAAAAGCAATGGATGTCTCCATATTTCTCTAATAACAGGTGTCCCTTAAGGATCCAGCAGGTTGTTTAACTCACCAGCATTAATAGGTGGGCACACCCAATAACATTTGCTTCCATCCGGTGTAGCAGAATCTAGTGCAGACAAGTGTCTTGATCTCATCTAGTAATCATTGTATTATGCTGCTAATGGTATTGCTGAATATCACCCCAATAAATACACTAAACAGAAGCAGTATAAGAATTACTTTAAGCCACTTCATCAAACTTCAATTACACAGTAAATCTGATTCACTTCTAAATACCACTTGCAGCCACTGTCCATTCCGCCAGCAACCAATACACTGATTTAAATGCAATGCTAACACCCAGCTCCTAATTCAAGGGGTAATTAGCTGCCTAATTGTGTCTACAGATAAGGAGCATTGATATGATAAACAGGTCAGTGTTCCCCATTGTCCACATTAATGAGCTTGCATAATTAAATCAGTTCTCCCTCCAGGGGAAGCCCAGGGGATGGGGGTGGGGGGCAGTTTTCTTAATTGTATCCAATTTGGGTGTGTGACTAGTTTACATTCCAGCACCCTGGAAACTAAATTAGTTTGTGTAGAGGACTTTGGCCACATATCCCACTCACCTGTTTCTTCCATGGTCAGTGATGGACAGAATCACCATAGGGTTCCTGTGCAAGATCTATTTTGGTCCTGCATACCTCTTCGGGACATGTAAAAACATTTGAAGTGAGCTGTGTCTAGGTCTGAGTAACAATGGGAGGGCTCCAAGCTCCCATCTAACCAGGGGAGGGCTGGCAGCCGTAGGCCTGGGGGGCAAGTCCAGTCAAGTGGCCCATTGAACCACCAAATCAGCTCACCATCCATGCCCACCCAATGGGCCTAGCGGGATCCATGGTAGGGCTGGCCCTGGGCGCCCCCCCTTTGCCTGCAGTTAGTTGGTGGCTGCGCCCCTGGGCCCTATTTCCTTCCTCCACAAGAAAAAAAAGTGTGAGTGGGCAGCAGCCATCAGCCATTTTAAATGTAAGCTAGGGTGGCCTGGGGGGCAATTGCCACCCTACCCCCTGGGCCAGCCCTCCCCTGCATCTAATCCACATCTAGTATTAACGGGCCCCAAGGGCTCCTGCGCAAGGCCTGTTTTTGGGCCCTCCATGCCACTTTGGGACAAGTAAAAACAGTTTACTGTGTATCAAATGACAGCTAGATACTGAAGTGAAGTGAAGTGAGCCTTGTCCAGGTCTGTGAGACTTAGGGAGCACCCATCTAACCAATAGGTAGTATAAATGGAACTCAGGTCCCAAAAGGCTCTTATGTAAGGCCAATTTTTAGGCCCTCCATACCATTACAGACCAAGTAAAAACACCAATTCACTCTGTGCCAAGTGACAGCTAGATGCTGTAGAACAGGGATAATCAATTAGCGGACCTACAGCTGTTGCAAAACTACAAGTCCCATCATACCTCTGCCTCTGGATTTCATGCTTGTGGCTATCAGAGTCTTGCTATGCCTCATGGGATTTGTAGTTCTGCAACATCTGGAGGTCCGCTAATTGCATGTCCCTGCTGTAGAAGTAAGCTGTGTTCAGGTCTGTGTGACAACAGGGAGGACTCCTAGCACCCATCTAACCCACATCTAGTATTAATGGACCCCTTTTCTCGAAGGGCTCTTGTGCAAGACCTATGTAGCCATATGCCCCCTCAGGGGTGGCTGGTAGTTGTGGTTCACCTTCTGGCTGCCCTCAATCCCACCATATCTCACACATACGGATTCACAGAACAGGCTGGCACTTGGTTTTTTGTTGTTTTATTTAGGGGATTTAACTTGGATGGGGAAAAGGGATGACTGCGGGATGCCCCAAAGAATCGGTTCACGGGACCCTCTATATACACGACGGTATATACACAGTCTACTTCCTTCAGCACTTCACTTGCGGACCGTTGCTCTTCTCACTTCTCTCCAGCACTTCACTTAGTTTCCTGGCCCAAAAGGAAATTTATCAGGCCTACATGGCTCCTCTTCTTCCAACACTACTAGCACATGGTGAGGCCTGCAGTGCAGTCAGCAGGACCTCTGAACCACTCATTACAGGCCAGGGACAAGGACCCTTCAAGTGTAGCAAAGTACGTTGGTGCTAGCTGGGCCTTTGATGGACTACAACTCCCAGCCCATCCCTCTTCCAGGCCCCACCGGCCCGCTTTCCTCTCAGTGACACTTCTTCCCCGGACTGGCTTCTGAAACCTCCACAGACTGTCTACTAATCCTCTCCCAGCCTGCTCCAGTCTTGTCTTCCAGCTCCCAGGGTCTGTCACTCACCAACTCCAGTGGATACTTTAAAGTGTCTTTAGTAGCACCTCTGCTGCTCTTCTACTCCCTTGTGCTGCTCCAGGAATCAACTCCACTCCTGGCTGCACCCGAGCCTCAAAGTCACCCCCCCCCAGACTGGGGGCTCCCTCCCGGGTAGAGGCCTCCACAGCACCTCTGCTACATTCTCCACATTTCCACCCAAACTTCTCCCCCTGCTTGGCAGATCACAGTATTTTAAAGAGGCCTGCCCCCTGCCAATCCTAGTTGGGGATTGGTCAGGGCTCCATAACATACACAGAAATTGACACCTCCTCATCAATCCCCCCTTCCAGCACATTCTGGAACCAAGGAGAGGAGTATCCAAGGGGTGTCCCTTCCTGCAAACTCCAGCCTGCTCTGAACCACTCCCCTGCCCAGGTCAAAACATTCAGGCCTGCACGTTATGTCAGGCCTGACTAAATTTTGCCTCTCCTAGCAAAAAGACCTTTCTAAAAACATCTACACTATGGGGGCGCTACACCTATTTTTGGGTCATCCATGGCTCCTTCAGGCCAAGTAAAAACACCAATTCACTGTTCATCAGATTACAGCTGGGACCCAAAGGGCTCTTGTGCAAGGCCTATTTTTGACCCCCCATGCCACTACAGGCATAGTTCCCTGGGCTGTGTGACATTTGGAGGGCTCCCACCACTCATCTAACCCACATCTAGTATTAATGGACCCTGTCTCCCAAAGGGCCCATGTGCAGCTGCTCAGCCTGCGGAAATTATATATCTGCCCCTGATCCTGGTCTTATTTTTCAGTGCATTTTCAGTTTTGTAGAAATGCAATACAGTTCATTTAACATGTTCTCATCTGTGCGTTTTCCACTGGTGCATTTTTTTGGAAAGGGTCAGTGCTTGAGTTTTTGATGCATTTCTGCTGGTTTCTCCCGCAACAGACACTTCCCAAAAGCTCAAAACAACAATAAAAACACGGCAAACGTGTGTAAAAGATAACGCAAAAAGCACTCGGAAAACGCATCAATTGCAACCTGCATAGGTGTGAACCAGGCTTGAATTCAGAGAGCTTTCCACTGTTGGTGGCCATAACCTTGTAGATGGAGAGGTCCAAGATTATTCTTCTCACACTGAGGGGAGGCCCAGTCTGCAATAAATCTACCCATTAACATTAGGGGCCAAATTTGACAATTTGGGGAAGTGGTGAACACGGCTGAATAAGAGAAATCAATAAATTCTCCCCTGCTGGCTACTGTATCCAGAAAGCTGCAGACTTCCATGGCTGTTAGAATACCTGAACAGTGATTGTATCTGATTGGTTGCGGACCGGTCACTGTACGGCTGACAATTCTCCATCTGGTTCTTTGATTTTTTTAAAAATCAAAGTTGATTGACTTGGATGGCATGAACAGCGCTACCCATGGCTCCAATTAGAGATGATTCAACAGGAACTGAACAGATTTGTATGTCTAGCAATATACTGTACATACACTGAATAGAAACCAATCAGCTTCCATTTTTTTGGGTTTTTTTCAAAACTTAATTGAACAAACTGAAGTTAGAAGCTGATTGGCTACCATGCACATCTGCACCAGATTTTACACTCTCCACTTTTAATGAATGAACCCCAACGTGTCCAACATAAGATTGCTTGTTAAAGTCTCAGCATCGAAAGGCTATATAAACCCTTCCCCTTCCTACAAGAAACAGAACCATGTTGTTTTATTAATGGGAGCAAAAACAAGGCTTGTGATCAATCAATATCTGGTCAAGAGCATAACAAAATACAACAATAGTAGTAGGAAAGGCTACACAAAGGCTTTCTGGGTATGTACAATGGGTACGGAAAGTATTCAGACCCTCTTAAATGTTTCACTCTTTGTTGTATTGCAGCCATTTGCTAAAATCATTTAAGTTCATTTTTTCCCTCATTAATGTACACACAGCACCACATATTGACAGAAAAACACAGAATTGTTGACATTTTTGCAGATTTATTAAAAAAGAAAAACTGAAATATCACATGGTCGACTTATGAAAGGCATGGGTAACATGTATGGGTCTTTCGGAAACACATCGGAAAGGATGATGATAACAACATAAAACAATACGAGAACTGGTCTATAACTAACTAGTGTTCGGAACAAAAACGAGGGTAATTATTTTGTTGTACCAAGACAAAGAACATCCTTCCCCTTCCCAAATATATCGGAAAGCTACGACTCTGAAATTGTTCGTTAGAATACAACCTGTGCAACCCCAAGTAAGTAATTTTCACCTCTCACATTTTAGACCACGTCTACACGTACCATCGGTTAGTCGAAGATTGAAGTCAAACAAGTTAATTCAAAACTTTTTTTGGGTTTTTTTACCTTCGACTAACCAAAGATAAGTCACATACATGTCATATAACGATCTGTATGTTTAGACAAGTCAAGGACAACTTAGTAGAGATTAACCTCGGTACCCATCGCGACAAG
>BLSH010113654.1:766046-791476 GCA_018402905.1 Glandirana rugosa | reverse complement strand
CTTGGCCAGATCTGTGCCTTGCCACAATTCTGTCTCTGAGCTCTTCAGGCAGTTCCTTTGACCTCATGATTCTCATTTGCTCTGACATGCACTATGAGCTGTAAGGTCTTATATAGACAGGTGTGTGGCTTTCCTAATCAAGTCCAATCAGTATAATCAAACACAGCTGGACTCAAATGAAGGTGTAGAACCATCTCAAGGATGATCAGAAGAAATGGACAGCATCTGAGTTAAATATATGAGTGTCACAGCAAAGGGTCTGAATACTTAGGACCATGTGATATTTCAGTTTTTCTTTTTTAATAAATCTGCAAAAATGTCAACAATTCTGTGTTTTTCTGTCAATATGGGGTGCTGTGTGTACATTAATGAGGAAAATAAATGAACTTAAATGATTTTAGCAAATGGCTGCAATATAACAAAGAGTGAAAAAATTAAGGGGGTCTGAATACTTTCCATACCCACTGTATGTATAGCCTTAGGGCTTGTTTATATGAGATGTAATCAAATGCATTTTAAAACGCTGTACAAGCACATATGCAAGAAAGATGATTGTACAGTATTTCAATGAGCCTAGGTTACACCACTGTGGTGCTTTCAGGTGCATTAAAAAAAAAATACAACATGCTGCATTTTTTCAAATAAATGTACCAAGATGCATGTAAGCACACTGCAAAGGCATATAAATGCCACTCAAAAAAAAAAAAAAGTATTACTAATGCCTAAAAAATGCATCACAAATGCAACAAAAACACACCACAAACACAGAGTAAATGTATCTAAATGCACTTGTGGAGCTGCACACTAAACCAGTGTTGCCAACCGTCCGTAAATTTACGGACAGCCCGTAAAAACAGGGCAGTTTTTTTTGGGTGTCCGTAAAAGTCCGTAGCAGCCGAAAAGTGCCAATAAAACGGTGGCCATCGGCTCCGGTCAGAGCTGTGCATATGCAATTACGGAAATTCCTGACCAGCGAGTGAGAAGATCCAATCCTGACCCTGAGAAGAGTTGGACTACCACTCCCTCCTGCTGCCAGCTAGCGCCTCTGTCCAGCCCATCCGCCCTCAAATGAGGTTACTGTATTTTCCCCCCACACCACCTCCAGCCAGCACCCGACCACCTGAGACACTCTGGATGGATGGATCCTCCTGATTCCTGCCTGCCTCCCTGCTCTGGCTGACCCTGCAGCCCTCCTGGTGACAGTGGTGAGTGCAGTACACTTCCTCTCCAAGCCGGCCAAAGAGTCAGGACAGTGAGTGTGGGACTGCTTGACACCCACACTGTCTCTGCTCACTCTGACAGACAGCTGCGAGCCAGGCTGCAGGAGTCTCTCTCTCTTAATGTGAGTGTGCGCTGTATGAGTGCAGTGTGCACTGTATGAGTGCAGTGTGCACTGGATAAGTGGCAGAAGGTAATGGAAGGATGGTGTAATGGAAACAGGAGGTGATGGGGATGGTGAGATGGAGATGGAGGATGGTGACAGGAAGTGATGGGGGGGGGGGGGGGCATTGTGTGATGGAGACAAGAGGTGATGGAGGGATGGAGACGGGGGGGATGGTGTGATGGAGGTGATGGAAGGATGGAGACTGGAGGGATAAAAACAGGAGGTGATGGAGGCAGGAGGTCTTTGGAAGTCGGGACCTAAATTCTGGTGATCCTAGTGGCTACCAGGGATTCCACCTCAGTTTCTGTGGTGGTTACAGAACAGAAATTAAGGGGAAATCTCTACAATTTAACATGGGTGACAAAACTGATAGACTAAATAATCTGGTCTTATTATATTGAAAATAACAGAAATATGTTTTTTTTACCTTGCTATCTACCTTAAATCACATTGTTATTTGCAGAGTGTGCTTGCTTGTGGCCTAAATACTGAAATTTGAACTGAAAACTGTAATTTTGCAACATGCCAGTAAAAACGTGGCTGTGCCAGTAAATTTTGGGTGTCATGTCAGTAAATTTCAATCTGGTAGGTTGGCAACACTGCACTAAACGTGTGGACTGCAGTGTAAACGAGCACTTGAAGCCAGACCAATGTTCCACTGTCACAAACAGTGAGCAGGCAGGCAGAAGAGACATGTAATACTCATACCTCCCAACATTTTGAGATGGGAAAGAGGGACACCTACTAGCAAATGTATGTAGGCATAGGACATGTCCCCTGCCACACCCCCTTAAAGGAGAATTAACCAAAAAAAAGCTAATTAAATCCACAAGGGCATTTGTTGTACCACTACTATTCCTTTATATTGGCTTTTCAAATTTACAAATGCAGCAATTTAGAATTTGGATGAAAGGTTTAGTACTGGGAAACACTTCTTGAAAGATAAAAATGCACTTTATATACAACTATATAGATCAGACCAAAATGAGGTGGAAAGAGGGACAGAGGGACATTGCTCCAAATCAGGGACAGTCCCTCGAAATCAGGGACAGTTGGGAGCTATGAATACTTCTGCATTTAAATACACCTACCTGCCTGCTCACTGTCTTCTGCAGCAATGCAAACTGAGCTGCGTATGCACAGCTAATCTTACATCACTGGTAGGGTTGCCACCTCATCCCTTTAAAACCAAACAATAATTTAATTACCAACTTAATCAGCCACAGAACCTGTGTAATTAATATGTGTTCAGATTTAACGACTTGCCGACCGCGCGCCGCAGCGTGACGGCGACAAGGTGGTTCGTTATCGCAAACCGCCGTCACCTGATGGCGGCCGCGATAACTAATATTGTGAGCGCACGCGGCCGGAGGCGCGCTCACTGTGTTCGGGGGGGGGCCAGGGAGCGGGTAGGGCGGACTCGATCTCCGCCGGTTTCCCGCGATGACCTCCCTGCAGCGAGAGAACGGAGGTCCGTGTATGTAAACACGGACCTCCGTTCTGTGAGAGGGGGAAGGGCTGTGATCACAGCCTTTCTCTACATGGAAGCTGTGATCACTTCCCTTCCCTAGCCAGGGCAGCCCACACACAGTTAGAACACGCCCAGGGAACACAGTTAACCCTTAGAGCGCCCCCTGCAGGTTAACCCCTTCACTGCCAATGGCATTTACACAGTAATCAGTGCATTTTTATAGCACTGATCGCTGTATAAATGCCAATGGTCCCAAAAAAGTGTCAAAATATTCTGACATGTCCGCTGCAATATCGCAGTACCGCTAAAAATCGCAGATCGCCGCCATTACTAGTAAAAAATTTAAAAAAATGAAAAACCCCAGAAATTCTCATCATCCGTAAACGCGGCAACTTTTGCGCAAACCAATCAATAAACGCTGATTGCGATTTTTTTTCCCAAAAATATGAGGAAGAATATAAATCGGCCAAAACCGATGAAAAAAATGTTTTTTTTATATATTTTTTTTGGATTTGTATTTTAGCAAAAAGTAAGAAATTTGGGATTTTTTGCAAAATTGTCGCTCTTCTTTTGTTTATAGCGGCGATCAGAAATGACGCAGAGGGGATCAAATACCACCAAAAGAAAGCCCTATTTGTGGGAAAAAAAGGACGCAAATTTCGTTTGGGTGCAACGTCGCACGACCGTGCAATTGTCAGTTAAAGAGACGCAGTGCCAAATCGCAAAAAGTGCTCTGGTCCTAAAGTGTGAAATCCTTCCGGGGCTGAAGTGGTTAAAGAAATGAGGTGGCAAACCTAATCACCGGCACTGTCCCTGTGTGCCAGAATGGCGATTTCCTGAATGCATGCAGGAGTGACATCATTCATCCTGCGTTGGCCATTGAAGGCAGCCAGAGACTGGCACCCTGGAGAAGATGCCAGGAAAGGTAAGTATTGCTCCCCTTAGTTCTGCTTTAAGGTGCCTCTTTCTGAGTATGTATGTATGGTCTTAAGAAAATCTATGGTCACAGCATACACTTTATTTTATAACATGAGCATTGTAATAACAATACAAAGAATAGTTATATTTGACAATCCAGTATAAGCTTACTTGGAAAATCCCCTTTTATGTTATGAGTTCTGCCTATCTGCCTGACAACTCTTAACACAACCTCCTGGATTCCCTGCATGCTTTTTAGCTTCTCTGCTGTTTCCTTTCAGTTTCTACGGACTACATATCCCATGGTACCTTGCTGCTTGCAAGCAGTGATTTCTGTACTGACTTCGCCTCCTGAAACTGCCTACCCACAGGGCATAGTGAATATGTGTCACAGAATTCAAGGAAATAAATGTGTGGGAATCTTCACAAAGTACATTTTTACAAATTGTATTGAGATATCGAGATGTCCTGCGTTAGGACAGCCCATTGATTTTGATTGGGCTGGTAGTGCATTAAACAATGTGCCTGTACTTTTTTCAAAGCAGTACATCACAATGCATGGTAGGTTTATATAAGTGTATGTTCGCGCGCTTAAGTGTTATAGTCAGGGCCGCCGATAGGGGGATACCACCGGGCCTCCTGTAGGGGGCCTGGGCACATAGGGGGGCTCAGACAGCAGGAGGTCGGTGTGGTGGGATGGGAGGACAATTACATAACTATTCACTGTGTCTGTGTCTCCCCCCCCCCCCCAGCAGTTGAAAGCCTGTCTCTCCCCCCGCTGGATTTCTTTCAGCTGCTGAAGGGACAGACACAGTGCATTGTTCTGTAATTATCCTCCCGTTCTGCCACACCGATCCCCCTCCCTGTGCTGCCCACATCTGATTCCCCCCCTGTGTACCCCCTTGCCCCCCCCCTCGCAGCGCTGCTGGCTTTCCTCTCCTGCCAACTGTTGCGGGCACACAGGCAGATGGAGGGTGGGGAAAGGGGCCGGTAAAGCTGTAATCTGTACCGATTGCTCCTGTGTCCAGAGATAGCCGAGCATAGTAAACTTTGTTTAGTATGCTTCAATTTATGAATGAACATGAGCCTCTGTCTCCTGTTAATTCATTTTCAGTACAGATGAGGCTACTACAAGGAAAGGAACAGAAGAATCTGTATCCTCAATTCTAACATCATTTTAATCGGTTCCCAACCGCACACTGCATATTTACTGGTGAAGAGTGGCAGCGTCCCACGAATCGCTGTATATAAGCAGCGGCTCGCTCATGGAGTGTGCTCACGGCTCTGGCTGACCCGATGAGCTGCCAGAGAGAAAGAACGGGGAACCGCCGATGTAAGTGGGCATGCAAGAGATCTACTGATCCCTGTACTTGGGATCAGTTAGATCTCTTATGCCCATGGTAGCCCAGCCCCCTCACAGTTAGAACACGCCTAGGGAACACAGTTGACCCCTAGATCTCCCCCTGCAGGTTAACCCCTTCACTGACAATGCCATTTATACAGTAATCAGTGGATATTTAAATTTCTGATCGCTGTATAAATGTCATTGGTTCCTAAAAAGTGTCAAAAATGTCCGACCTGTCCGCCCCAAGTCCTGATAAAAATCGCAGATCGCGATAAAAAAAAAAAAATGTAAAAACGCCAGAAATGAATTCTCATGGTTTGTAAAGGCGGCAACTTTTGCGCAAATAAATCAATAAACGCCGATTGCATTTTTTTTTACCAAAAATATGAGGAAGAATATAAAATCAGCCAAAACCGATGAATACATTTGTTTTTTTATATTTTTTTTTCTTTCTATTTTAGCAAAAAGTAAGAAATATTGTTTTTTTTTTTCAAAATTGTTGCTCTTTTTTTGTTTATAGCGGGGATCAGAAATGAGGCAGAGGTGACCAAATACCACCAAAAGAAAGCTCTATTTGTGGGGGAAAAAAGGACGCAAATTTTGTTTGGGTACAACGTCGCATGACCAGTCAGTTAAAGTGACGTAGTGCCAAATCGCAAAAAGTGCTCTGGTCGCAACATGGGAAATCCTTGCAGGGGTGAAGTGGTTAAAAAAAAAATCTAAAAAATCTTTTAAAAAAATGTCAAAAAATAATTGTAAAAAATAATTTTTAAAATTGTATAGAAAATTAAATTGAATGCACTGTATCTAGAAGCATTGCATTAAAATTCATCATCAATTGTTACCGCAATGTAGTTGCGGAATGTCTTGTCCCCTCAAATGTCTGTGGCCAAACCTCTAAAAAGTCTGCCTATTTAATAGTCAGTTCTATTTGCTCATGGATGGATACTTTTATCCTCCAGCCTTTGGAAGAGTATGTCAGCACAAAAAGAGGAAAGATTTGTGTTCCAGCTTAACAGTACATCTACTTGATTACTTTATTTAGCATTAACTTTATTAACCACTTCAGCCCCGGAAGGATTTCCAGCTTTAGGACCGGAGCCCTTTTTGCGATTCGGCACTGCGTCGCTTTAACTGACAATTGCGCGGTCGTGCGACGTTGTACCCAAACAAAATTTGCGTCCTTTTTTTCCCACAAATAGAGCTTTCTTTTGGTGGTATTTGATCACCGCTGCGTCATTTCTGATCGCCGATATAAACAAAAGAAGAGCGACAATTTTGCAAAAAAACCCAAATTTCTTACTTTTTGCTAAAATACAAATCCAAAAAAAAAATATAAAAAAACATTTTTTTCACCGTTTTTGGCCGATTTATATTCTTCCTCATATTTGCAATAAAAAAAATCGCAAATCGGTGTTTATTGATTGGTTTGCGCAAAAGTGGTCGCGTTTACGGATGATGAGAATTCATTTTTGGGGTCTTTATTTTTTTTATTTTTTATTAGTAATGGCGGCGATCTGCGATTTTTTGCGGTACTGCGATATTTCAGCGGACATGTCGGACCATTTTGACACTTTTTTGGGACCATTGGCATTTATACAGCGATCAGTGCTATAAAAATGCACTGATTACTGTGTAAATGCCATTGGCAGTGAAGGGGTTAACCTGCAGGGGGCGCTCTAAGGGTTAACTATGTTCCCTGGGCGTGTTCTAACTGTGGGGGGACTGCACTATCTGGGGAAGGGAAGTGGTCACAGCCTTCACGTACAGGAAGGCTGTGATCACAGCCCTTCCCCCTCACACAGAGCGGAGGTCTGTGTTTACATACACGGACCTCCGCTCCTTCGCTCCGGGCGGGCCATCGCGGGTAGCCGGCGGCAATCGAAGCCGCTGCACCCGCTCCCTGGCCCTCCCCGAACACAGTGAGCGCGCGGGGGCGCCTCCGGCAGCGCGCGCGCGCTCACTAACCTCGTTCTCGCAGCCGCCGCCGTATGACGGCGTTTTGCGGGAACGAACCACTTTGCCGCCGTCAGATGCCGATCGGCGGTCGGCAAGTGGTTAAAGTGGAACTAAACCCTCCTATCCTTTACAGCCAAGGAAATGGCCATCTTAGCCTCTGTTTGATCTGCAGTTGCCATGGTGCTGCACATGTGATCAGTTAAGACACCAGACATTTGATGATCTAGCTGTTTGGTTCAGAGCACGAGCAACTGTGACAATGATTATTCATGGTATGCCTTAAATGTAACAGTTTTGGGAAAAAAAATAAGTCAGTGAGTTTAGTTCTGCTTAAAGGCATTCTTTAAAATCCCATATAAACCTAATACATACATGAAAAGAGTTGAAGTATCCACAGACATCCGGAGATTGTTGCCCATATTGGCAGATTTCACCCATGTAATTATGCCTCGGTTGGATTTTTGGGTCAGTCGCTATTGTTTTCTCTGGATTAGGCCTGCAGTGGGGGTGTCTGGGTGCCCTCCCCTCCCCTCGTCCATACATGTTAACAGGCACGTGTGAACATTAAGGCCATGTGTGTTAAAGTAGATGTGAAACCCAACTGGATGATGTTTAGATTGCTAATGTATGCTACAGTATGAATTATAAAAAATTGCCATGTTTGTTTGTTTTCACAAAATAATGTTTTCATCCTTTTTTGCATCTCAATGCTGCTAATCTGCCTCCTATTCATTCTGCCACTTCTACATACAGTCACTCCTGCATCAGCTCCACATCATTGCTCTAGACCAGTGGTTCTCAACTCCGGTCCTCAGGACCCACTAACAGGCCAGGTTTGCAGGATAACTGAAATGCATCACATGTGATATCATTTGTTGCTCAGTGATTGCAGTATTCCTGTCTGCATCTCCCTAAGGTAATACGTAAAATCTGGCCTGTTGGTGGGTCCTGAGGACAGGAGTTGAGAACCACTGCTCTAGACCATTGCTCTCCAAACAGCGGCCCGGGGGCCAGTTGCGGCCCTTTGCTTGCTTTTATCCAGCCCTTGGGTCACTATTCCTCCCAATGGCACCAACAGTGGGGCACAATTCCTCCAAATGACTCCAAAAATGGGGCACAATTCCTCCAAATGAAACAAATGATGGGGCATTACTCCAAAATTTCTACATAAAGGGCCAATTTACTGTCCTTTAGACTTTAGGGGGCTGGACTGTGGCCAGTAGGAATAGAATTTTTTTTCTGCTATCAGTGGGAATAAACAGTGCACCAACTTTGGTATTCGAGGGAGGAAAAGTGCCCCATTGGTGGTATCAGTGGTAGAAATAGCACCCCATTGTGGATCTCAGTGGCAGGAATTATCCCCTACTGTTGGTGTCAGCGGGATAAATAGTGTTTAATATCAGTGGGATGAATAGTGCCCAAAGGGCCAGATAAAGTTAAGCAAGGGGCTGCATTTGGCCCCCGTGCCATAATCTAGCGACCCCCTGCTCTAGATGGATATCCTAAAAGAAACAATGGTAGATCAAAGTAATTTGTGTCAGCAAAACTCTGCTGGGGGCATATGGCAGAGTGACATTGAGCACAAATTAAAGACAGTAGTCACCCCATAACAGGAAGTACCTGATCAAGGACCTTCATGGTAGGATTACTAGCATGTATTATTTAATGAAAGATGCAGATTAAAGAGATTGCAAATAGCTGCTGACATTACAATAACATGTTTAAGCTTATATGAGTTTTAAAGTGGTTGTAAAGGCTCAAGGTTTTTTTTACCTTCATCTATTCTGTGCATTCAATGTAGAAGTGGCCCCTTACATTGATGATCAGTGTAAAGCAGAAGTCCCCCTTACACTGGTGGCCAGTGTAGAAGTCCCCCTTACACTGGTGGTCAGTGTAGAAGTCCCCCTTACACTGGTGGTCAGTGTAGAAGTCCCCCTTACACTGGTGGTCAGTGTAGAAGCCCCCCTTACACTGGTGTTCAGTGTAGAAGTCTTCCTTACACTGGTGGCCAGTGTAGAAGTCTCCCTTACACTGGTGGCCAGTGTAGAAGTCTTCCTTACACTGGTGGCCAGTGTAGAAGTCTTCCTTACACTGGTGGCCAGTGTAGAAGTCTTCCTTACACTGGTGGCCAGTGTAGAAGTCTTCCTTGCACTGGTGGCCAGTGTAGAAGTCCCCCTTACACTGGTGGCCAGTGTAGAAGTCTTCCTTACACTGGTGGCCAGTGTAGAAGTCTTCCTTACAC
Organism: Glandirana rugosa; assembly: GCA_018402905.1. Lineage (NCBI taxonomy): Eukaryota > Metazoa > Chordata > Amphibia > Anura > Ranidae > Glandirana > Glandirana rugosa. Next base: position 782,157 of record BLSH010113654.1, on the reverse strand, counting down.
TGGTGGCCAGTGTAGAAGTCCCCCTTGCACTGGTGGCCAGTGTAGAAGTCCCACTTACACTGGTGGCCAGTGTAGAAGCCTTCCTTACACTGGTGGCCAGTGTAGAAGTCCCCCTTACACTGGTGGCCAGTGTAGAAGTCTTCCTTACACTGGTGGCCAGTGTAGAAGTCTTCCTTACACTGGTGGCCAGTGTAGAAGTCTTCCTTACACTGGTGGCCAGTGTAGAAGTCCCCCTTACACTGGTGGCCAGTGTAGAAGTCCCCCTTGCACTGGTGGCCAGTGTAGAAGTCCCCCCTGCACTGGTGGCCAGTGTAGAAGTCTTCCTTACACTGGTGGCCAGTGTAGAAGTCCCCCCTACACTGGTGGCCAGTGTAAAGTCCCCCCTACACTGGTGGCCAGTGTAAAGTCCCCCCTACACTGGTGGCCAGTGTAGAAGTCTTCCTTACACTGGTGGCCCATGTAAAAGTCCTCCCTTACATGGTTATTGGAAATTGCCCCCTTGTGTTGATGGTCACTGTAGGTAGGAGATCAATTAAACATTGTTCTTTGCTTAGGGAAGCCCTAGCAACATTAGGAGGAACCCATGGGTTCCACAACACCCTGTTTGAAAAAGGCAGATTTAGAGATAGGGAGTGCATTTATAGATATATTTTAGGCATACCATGAATAATCACATTAGGAGGAACCCATGGGTTCCACAACACCCTGTTTGAAAAAGGCAGATTTAGAGATAGGGTTCCACAACACCCTGTTTGAAAAAGGCAGATTTAGAGATAGGGAGTGCATTTATAGATACATTTAAGGCATACCATGAATAATCACATTAGGAGGAACCCATGGGTTCCACAACACCCTGTTTGAAAAAGGCTGATTTAGAGATAGGGAGTGCATTTATAGATATATATATTTTTTTGTTTGTTTTAGATAGAGCAGTGAGGGGTTAGAACCTCTATCCGATTTTGATCTCCCCACTGGGGAGATTGACTCTCTCTATCTATCAAAAAAGAAAAAAAACTGGGATAGAAAGTGATAGAGCCCCAATAGTGGTAATGTCATCACACTTGTGGTTTATTGTTTATTTCCTCCAAAAGCATAACAGAAGGTCTGTACCTCCATATGGGCAGAGAGCTGCGATGTAAACAATGTAACCTGTGATACATTGATGCATTGATCACCGTTACAATGCTCTGCAGGCTTCAATGTTAAAATTTAATAAATACAACAATAAATAATACGTTTTTAAATTTTATTATTGTGGATGTTTTGATTACATTTTTGCAAAAAGGTGGACTATGTTTTTAAGTCACAATAGTGTCCTAAAATCAAGTGATTACAATTCAATAAAAATGCATAGCAACAAAGTTATGTAAATCATTTCTAGTGGGTGTTGTTGTGCATTAAATGGTACATTTTATCAATGTGACTCGATTAGATGCACCTGCTGAGAAGCATCTCTGAAAGTTCATTTAAAAATGTTTAGCGCTGTATCTATTAATATCCAACGAGATGATTGGATGGCGGTTTGGGAGCTCGCAGTTCCTACCTCTGGCTTTGTACATTATCATAATAAAGGAAATATGAGAGCGGACAATACATTTTATTACTTCCAAATGCAGACAATAAAAAAATACCTTGAGAAAACAAAAACAAAAATGAAATTGCCTGTGCACTGTGGGAGCGCAGGAGGGGGCTAGGGGGCACGTCTTTATTTTTTATTGCGATTTTCAATTTCCTCTAAGCCAGTTGGACAAATTAAATTGTAAGTGTATAATTGTGGAGTATATTATATGAGTTGTGTAGTGTGCAGTCTATAAGATTGAGAATAGGGATTAGGACGTGGAAATCAATTTTCATCAGGATTTAATACCCTGCTCCTGCTGTCCTCACAGTCGGCCTGCCAGCTTCCATTTGTTCCCGAGTTATTGGCCCACTGCAAACAGAGGTGCAGACTGGACTACCGTACTGTCTCTGTTAGAGGCACCCTGATTTTACGGGAAAACGCCTCTTAATGAGTTCTACAGAAAACCAGAATTTAACCTCCAAATTTCCTGGATAATCTGTCTCCTAGTGTACATAAAAAGCACATACAAAGTCACCGAAAGTTCCCGGAGCTATGCAAAGCCATGAGATCACAAGCCAGAGCTACTGCAGGCGTGAAAATATTTTTAACAGTTTGATCCCCCTGACTAGCTAAGCCTACTGTGAAAAAGAAGGTTTTATAAATAATCCCTTCCAAAATTATTTAGGTAATTTAGCAAGGGTGTAAAATGTTGAATATGCCTGCAGCATTGGATGCAGGTATCCTTTTTGTTGATGCGATAGCTTTCAGTACTGGAAGATCAGCACTGGTAGTTTTTATCTCACGACTGCCATTGCAAAGAGTGATGACCCACCACAAGACCCCTCACACCGATGTTCCCCGTAACTCTGACACTAACCCTTCTTGCAATCCCAGAACTAACCCTTCTTCTAACCTTAAGGCCAAACAGCACTAAAGCGCCGGTCGTTTTACTGACGCGTTAGTGACGCATTTCGGGCGTCAGCGGGCCGGATTTTAAAGGTCACGTGACAACTAAATTTTTGATGCAGGGGATGCCCGAAATCTGACTTGTATGTATCTGAAGGCAGACTTCTGGGAAAATCAGTGAGCCAATCACACAAGCAGGAAATTATGTTTCTGGTGGGCATTCTGTACACCATCTGTGTACAGAACATCTCCAGATAGCCATAATGCATTGCATTTTACAGAAAGTTACAGAGCTGTGGATTGAAAAGGAAATGTTATTTTTAATAACATTCAATTACAATATGACTTGTGTCGCAATTGTATATGCTATGCTATTTTTTTTATTTGCAATTTTTTTTCTCACAAAAGTGGAAGTTACCCTTTAAACGAATACCAAAAACCCTGACACTAACCCACCCTGTAACAAAAACCCTGACACTAACCCACCCTGTAACAAAAACCCTGACACTAACCCACCCTGTAACAAAAACCCTGACACTAACCCTCCCTGTTACCAAAACCCTGACACTGACCCACCCTGTAACTAAAACCCTGACACTAACCCATCCTGTAACCAAAACCCTGACACTGACTCTCCCTGTAACCAAAACCCTGACACTAACCCACCCCGTAACCAAAACCCCAACACTAACCCATCCTGTAACAAACCCTGACACTAACCCACCCTGTAACCAAAACCATGACACTAACCCATCCTGTAACCAAAACCCTGACACTAACCTATCCTGTAACCAAAACCCTGACACTGACTCTCCCTGTAACCAAAACCCTGACACTAACCCACCCCGTAACCAAAACCCTGACACTAACCCATCCTGTAACCAAATCCCTGATACTAACCCACCCTGTAACCAAAACCCTGACACTAACCCACCCTGTAACCAAAACCCTGACACTAACCCACCCTGTAACCAAAACCCTGACACTAGCCCTCTCTGTAACCAAAACCCTGCACTAACCCTCTCTGTAACCAAAACCCTGACACTAACTCACCCTGTATCCAAAACCCTGACACTAGCCCTCCCTGTAACCAAAACCCTGACACTAACCCACCTGTAACCAAAACCCTGACACTAACCCACCTTGTAACCAAAACCCTGACTCTAACCCACCCTGTAACCAAAACCCTGACTCTAACCCACCCTGTAACCAAAACCCTGACTAACCCACCCTGTAACCAAAACCCTGACACTAACCCACCCTGTAACCAAAACCCTGACTAACCCACCCTGTAACCAAAACCCTGACACTAACCCACCCTGTAACCAAAACCCTGACACTAACCCACCATGTAACCAAAACCCTGACTAACCCACCCTGTAACCAAAACCCTGACACTAACCCACCCTGTAACTAAAACCCTGACACTAAACCACCCTGTAACCAAAACCCTGACACTAACCCACCCTGTAACCAAAACCCTGACACTAACCCTCCCTGTAACCAAAACCCTGACACTAACCCTCCCTGTAACCAAAACCCTGACACTAACCCTCCCTATCACATTAATATTAACAATTCCTATCACCCTTACACTAACTCACCCTGCAATGGTAAGACTAAAGCAGCCCATGCACAAATCAGTTTTCTTTCTCCGGCTGAACAGAAAAAACTGACCTATTTCCCCGCATCCACACACTCTATGTGGATGGGGGAATCCTCCCCACTGAACTATTGTATTCTGACAGCTGGCAGACTTCTCTGCTTAAAAATACACTGATCAGTGTTATCGACTATAGCCAGCAGCGCTGGATAAGACACAAAAATCCGACAGGGCAGTTATACAGAAGTCGATCGGTAGACCACCCTGCCCATACATGGATTGAAGTTTGGCCAGTCCCTGCTGAACCGAATGAATGATTCATGTATGCCCGACTTAACTCCCCCTGTAACCCAAAACCCTGACACTAACCCACCCTGTAACCAAAACCCTGACACTAACCCACCCTGTAACCAAAACCCTGACACTAACCCTCTCTGTAACCAAAACCCTGCACTAACCCTCTCTGTAACCAAAACCCTGACACTAACTCACCCTGTATCCAAAACCCTGACACTAACTCACCCTGTATCCAAAACCCTGACACTAGCCCTCCCTGTAACCAAAACCCTGACACTAACCCACCTGTAACCAAAACCCTGACACTAACCCACCTTGTAACCAAAACCCTGACTCTAACCCACCCTGTAACCAAAACCCTGACTCTAACCCACCCTGTAACGAAAACCCTGACTAACCCACCCTGTAACCAAAACCCTGACACTAACTCACCCTGTAACCAAAATCCTGACACTAAACCACCCTGTAACAAAAACCCTGACACTAGCCCACCCTGTAACCAAAACCCTCACACTAACCCACCTGTAACCAAAACCCTCACACTAACCCACCTGTAACCAAAACCCTGACTAACCCACCCTGTAACCAAAACCCTGACTCTAACCCACCCTGTAACCAAAACCCTGACTAACCCACCCTGTAACCAAAACCCTGACACTAACCCACCCTGTAACCAAAACCCTGACTAACCCACCCTGTAACCAAAACCCTGACACTAACCCACCCTGTAACCAGCAGCCCATGCACAAATCAGTTTTCTTTCTCCGGCTGAACAGAAAAAACTGACCTATTTCCCCGCATCCACACACTCTATGTGGATGGGGGAATCCTCCCCACTGAACTATTGTATTCTGACAGCTGGCAGACTTCTCTGCTTAAAAATACACTGATCAGTGTTATCGACTATAGCCAGCAGCGCTGGATAAGACACAAAAATCCGACAGGGCAGTTATACAGAAGTCGATCGGTAGACCACCCTGCCCATACATGGATTGAAGTTTGGCCAGTCCCTGCTGAACCGAATGAATGATTCATGTATGCCCGACTTAACTCCCCCTGTAACCCAAACCCTGACAATACCCTATCCTGTCACCCGAATATTAAACCTTCTTGTAACAATAACTTTAACCCTTTCTGTAACCCTTGCATCTCTCACACTCACTCACCCTGCAGTGCTAACGTTATCTTCCTTGTAAAAACCAACCCTCACACTAGCCCACACTATTAGTTTAATTTGAATCCTTTCTGTAGCAATACCCTCATCCCTTTCTGTAACTTTCCTAGTCATTCTAACACTTATTTTAGATAGAGTTAGAGAGGGTTATAACCCCTGACAGTTTTTTACCATCTGGGGGAATCTTCCTAATGGGGGCACAGACAAAAAAAAAATGAAAGGTGTTCTAACTTCTAATCCCTCTCCACTGTATCCAAACTAAAAATGTTTTGCCTTTAGTTATTCTTTAAACACTGCAGTACATAGGTGTAAACCGTCCACATAGAATGGGAATTCTACTTAAAGCGGAGTTCCACCCAGAATTTTTTTTTTGGCATCCACTCTTTTAATTTTAAATAGATGTAACCTTTTGTTTCCTTATGTTTAAACCGCCTAGTAATTACATGTATTTTTTACTCATAATTTTGTTTCTCTCACTGCTGGACTTTTCTATTTTAGGTTAGGGCATCTGAAGCCCATCCATAGTCTCCCGACGTCTCTTCCTGAAAGAAGTGCATGGTGGGTAACCATCATGCACGCCTCGGCCTCTGTCCGCCTTAAATCGGGTAATTTCCTGTCTGGAAATAACACAATCTTACAGTACAGGGAAGCCCACTGACTCCTGGGAAATGATGACTCACATCTCCCAGGAGGCCAGGGGAAGCAGGAAGTGAGGAGAAGAGCCTCGGACCTAAAAGGGGCAGATTACAGAGACCACCAAGCAGCAAGCAACTTAGGGTGAGTATAAAATTTTTTTTTCCTTCAAAGGTAACTCTATATAGGCAAAGGACTTGAATGATGTAAAAAAAAAATTCTGGGTGGAACCCCACTTTAACATGTATGAAATGCATATATTACACTGAACAAGTTATTTTTGGGAATCTGGGTAACATGCCCTACATTGAACTGTTCATCACTGTTCGTCATGTGTGTGTTTTTTAAATGTGTTGGCTGCCCCTTGTCTATCTTATACAGAATTAATACACAATATATTTCTTGTGCTGCAACCCAAAATACATAGTTATTAAGATAATTGCTGTGATTAAAATGGCAAAAACTGTCAATATTAATTGGGTACCATTTAATGTAAGATGTCACTTTATGATATAGCATTAATAGATAATAAATGTGTATCTAACAGTGATGCCAAATGGGAAAAATCAATGTCATTTACCGACCCCTTCTGTTTCTAACACCAAGGGCACTTTCACACTGGGGGCGGTGGGGCATTAGCAGTAAATCCCCGCTAGTTTCAGCGGGGATTTACCACTGTTATAGCGACGCTACGGCGGCAGGAGCAGTGCGCTTTTAACCCACCACAAGGGGTTAAAACGGGGTTAAAAGTGCCGGCGCTCCGTGCTTCAGAGGCGGTATGCAGCCGCTTTGGAAGCGCTGCCCCATTGTTTTCAATAGGCGGGGCGGTGGAGGAGCGGTGTAGTCCCCGCTCACCGCACCGCCCCAAAGATTCTGCTTGCAGGACTTTTTGTAACGTCCTGCAAGCGCACTGCCCCAGTGTGAAAGCACTCCGGGTTTCACATTGGGGTGGATGGGGAGGGATTTTTGCCATTTTTAGCTAAATAATGCCTGTAAAGTGCCTCAGTGTGAAAGGGGTCTTAGAGTGCTCCGTACTGAATACTCACTGTAGTCGATCATAAATGAAGCATAGTATACTGTGTTTATTATGCTTCAGTTTATGAATGAACAGGAGCCTCTGTCCGTCTGAAGAAAAAAAAAAGTAAAATTCATTAAAAATTTAAATTAAAAATGAATGATAAGACAAAATTAATAATCTGTAAAAAAATCTGACTAAAATTTCTAATCAGACTAAAAAGCCCCATCCAATATGTGCCATAATTTGGCCACACCCACTGTGTGCCTCTGTGTGCTATGCAGGCTGCAGGTCACCATCTCCCTGGTAAGGGCCCCAGGGTATGACTTTTCCCAGGGGCCCATGATGCTGTTAAGGAGGCACTCTTGTGCCTTATCCCAAGAAGTACCACTGTCAAATGTGACCCTTTCAAGTGAATGGGGGTCATGATGCAACAGCATGTAATGCACACAGTTGCGGTGTGGGGGTGTTGTGCTTTTTAGGGTTAAGACAGGTGGTGAGGAGGCAGATAACTTTTCAGAGGGGTAGCAAGGGCTGCCGCAAGTGTGAACGAGCTCGAAGACAAAAGAAAAATGAAAATTCATCCAAACATTCAGGGCCTCAACTATATCTGAACCATTAAGCAGACGTCTCTCTCTTCAGTCTCTATCTTGAAAGCAATTCCTTTACCACTTTTAATTGTATGGGCCAGGGTTTCAAAAACTTTATATGTACTCATTTCATCCAAATGTTTGTCAAATTCTATTGCTACCTCCATAAATGAATGTGCAGCCAGAAAGCTCCAGGCCCCAAAAGCAGTTCTCAGTCTGCTAACACTCTACTGTCCCTGGTGGGCACTGAACCTAGGACCCCAGAACTGTAAGGCAAGAGAGCCAAGCCCCCATGATTCCTACTACATGCTCTTAGAAGAGTAAGGCGTGCAGCAACAAGCACTATAGACACTCAGAAGCGCTTGTTACCTCTTGGGGCCTCACTGCCACAAGCTGCTCAAATTGGTCTCATTGATTGCAAAATTTGACCCATGTATGACCACACTAAATATAATACCCTATATAGTAATGTGGCCCAGTAACAGGTGCATGTCAGCAGGAAGCGGCCCTGGCGGCTACCGAGTTTCCACTTCATTGCTGCAACATGTAGAAATAATATGGCATTTAATCCCTCTCGTATTCCAAGACAAGGGATTTCTAATTAAGAGGACTTACACTGTGTCTCTCTCCCTCCATTTGCCTAATGAGGAGGGAAGGACCGCAGATGAAATGCCTGGTGGACGGGCCCTTAATCCCCTTGTGCATTCTAATTAAGGTGGATGGAGGGAAGGGGGCAGCGCAGCTCGGCCGCCATGTAATTAAAGAGCACGTGGCTGTTATTGGTACAGGATTAACCAGCACACTATCTCTGTGTTCATTTTCCCCAGGAACAATTATGAAACTGAAGCCTCTTATGGAGATTTTATCTCACCCCAAAGAGTTTGCCATTTACAGAAAAATTCTCATGACTGCTAACGCCAAAGACCTGACCAGCACAATACAATGGATACATTATAGCTGCCTGCTAACGAGGCCAGTTATAGGAGGGGTGATTCTAGGCAATACCTATGATGAAGAGGGGGGGGGGTTATATTTCATAAAGAGGAGTAATAAAAAGTACTTTTTTACAACTTCTGAGGGTGTTGTGGGTACCTTAAAAGTCTGCAAGTGATACACCAATTAGCTATAACTTGACAACCCACCAAATATTGAGTAGGTCCCCCTTTTGCCACCAAAACAGCCCGAAGGTATGCTGTGGTATCTGGCGCCAAGCTGTCTGTAGTAAGTCCTGGATGTTGCAAGGTGGGGCATTCATGGGTCAGACTTGTTTTTCCAGTACATCTCACAGATGCTCGATTGGATTGAGATCTGGAGAATCTGGAAACCAAATCAACACCTTGAACTCATTGTTGTGTTCCTCAAACCATTCTTCAGTCATTTTTGCAGTGTGGCAGGGTCCATTATCCTGCTGAAAGAAGTCACTGCCATCAGGGAATACCATTTCCAAGAAGGGATGTACTTAGTAAGCAACAATGTTTAGGTAGGTGGTATGTGTCTAGTAATATCCACATGAATGGCAGAACCCATACACATGATATAAAAGAAATCATGATTCATCAGACCAGGCCACCGTCTTTCATTGCTCCATGGTCCAGTTCTGATGCTCATGCACCCATTGTAGGTGCTTTTGCCGTGGACACGAATCAGCATGGGTACCCCGACTGGTCTGCGTCTACGGATGCACAACAAACTGTGATGCCCATTTTTTCTTCTTTCAACACATCATCTTTAGGGACAATGTGTTTACTTGCTACCTAATATAAACCCACCAACTTTCAGATGCCATTGTAACAAGATAATCAATGTTGTTCACTTCCACTGTCCGTGGTCGTAAAGTTATGGCTGATCAGTGTATACTCTGTTCACATATGAAAGAATTTGGATGTGGAACCTTTGCTTAGCACATTTTTCTCTTTACTTTTATGGGTTCCATCAATAAGGTAGCAGAAAGAGAAGTGATGATGGACCCAACACATTATCTACAGCAACTAGTTTTAAAACTAGTTTGCTTTAGTGAGGTCAGTGAAATAGAACTTTTGATTGGTTGCTATAGGTTTAGCTAAAAGAGTTCGGGATTAAAAAAAAAAAATTAAGCTGATTCTGTCCCCCTCAAAGAACACTGATCGCTCAGTTCTCCACCTCTGCTCTGAGCAAAGAGTCGGGACTGTCATTCAGTGGCTCTCAGCTCTCCCCTCCAGCTCTCACTGGAGCGCTGGGCTGTGGAGGGGGAGGGAGCAGCGGCAGCTGGGGACATTTTTGGATGGGGGGTCTCCAGACCCCGCCCTTCCTGTTTGACCCCTTCCACTTGTCATAAGCCCCACCCCTTAGATATTCCACCCATTGTGTCATGAGTATACCGCCCAGCATGACCAGATAGAGTATACAGCATCGCCAGATAGGGGTATATACAGCACCACAGTTAGGGGTATATGCAGCACCACAGTTAGGGGTATATGCAGCACCACAGTTAGGGGTATATGCAGCACCACAGTTAGGGGTATATGCAGCACCACAGTTAGGGGTATATGCAGCACCACAGATAGGGGTATATGCAGCACCACAGATAGAGGTATATGCAGCATCACAGATAGGGGTATATGCAGCATCACAGATAGGGGTATATGCAGCATCACAGATAGGGGGATATACAGCACCACAGATAGGGATATACAGCACCACAGATAGGGGTATACAGCACCACAGATAGGGGTATACAGCACCATAGATAGGGGTATACAGCACCATAGATAGGGGTATACAGCACCACAGATAGGGGTATACAGCACCACAGATAGGGGTATACAGCACCATAGATAGGAATATACATCACCCCCCCCCCGCCGTGGGGCTCACGACACTGACAGTACCCCCTCGGGGTAGTCAGAACACCAAAGTCCCGCACTTACCCCATCTGGGAGCGGGCAGCAGACAGTGTCCGGCAAGTGGGGAGCGATGGAGCAGGGAGTGGCTTGGCTTCGGCCGTGCATACCCCTCCTCCTCCGAGAAAGGTGTCCAATAGGATCTCCTGTCTTCTCAACGAATCGGGAAACTGGTAACATACCGGCGCTTCCTGATTGGCGGTCAGCAGTTTAGTGTTAGAAAGGCAAATGTTCATTTGCCTTTCTAAAGGGCTTGTGGCAGCACGCTTTGCACCACAAGCCACACTTTATTGAAGCCTATTAGAGCCTACGGCTCTAATGAGATGCTTCAAAGTAACCCCCCGCAGCAGTAGTTCATGCGGCCGGCGCCTCAAAGGGGGAATAGGGGGTGGTTGAAGGCGGCCATGGATAGATTCATGCTATGCATAGAGGGGGTGGCGTGGACAGAGGGGGCGGCACCCATGCGCCCTTAATAGACGGGCCGCCACTGAGAGAGGGGCTGAGTCAGGCTCTCAGCGGATCGCTGAGAGGCTGAGCAAGGTGCCAGTCCAGGCATCTGGGTAGATCCCGACCATATGGTCAGGATCTTTCCTGAGCCTGGACTGGCTGAGTGACTTCAGCCAACAGCGGACTTTAGCCCGTTGTCGGCTGAAAGTGGGTTGCACTCCTGTGATCCATAGGTGAAGTATGGGCAAAAAAGCTTTGGTAATAGGTCTTCTTTAATTTTGCATTTTGCGCTACATCGTTCTGAATAAGCTCAGTGCATCATATAATTTGGATTTGTAGTTCTGTCCAGACATACCTGAGATTTACACAGGCAACACAGCCAGGCCGGTGACCTAACCTTTCTCTACTGCAGTTGAAACACTACAGCTTGGTCACCGACCTGCCCCAAGAGTTATGGTATTACATATTGGAATGGAATTGTCACTGATCCTCTTCCTTCTTCCTCTGCCAGTGCTTCTCTATAGAACCTGTGGGTAACACTCTCCCACAGATCAACAATGAAAGGGGCGGAAACTGAGCAGCAGGGGAGGCACACTGACCACCACCAAGCAGCAAGGGTATACACAGGAGGCGTATTAACCATTAAGGGGGCACACTGACCACCAATGTAAGGAAAGTACAGACACTAATTAACAATGCAAGGGGCACAGACACTGACCAGCAATGTAAGGGCGCACCAACACTGACTGTTCTGCCTCAATTTCATGTATTCGTTATGTCTTGTGTTAAATTGCATTGGGTTGTTCTTGTTCATCTAGTGGCAGTTTCTGGCCACTACAACTTGTTTACAATGTGATTTTGGTATCTTCCTCTGTCCTCCCTTCCTGTTTAGTGCTAGTTTGTTTAGTCTTCGCTAGACCCTCCCCTCTTCTTCCATGTCAGTGTTAGATATTCTCAGAGACAGGGCTTAGGAAAATCATTGCTTTCTTACTCTTCAAAAGACTGAAAAAAACATCCTCTGTACTGCAATTAGCTGAAGTAAAATTGTTTTTGGATTCAACTTCTGTGTCTTATTGAAGAGTAAGGCCTCATACACACGGGCGTATATAAAATAATAAACAAAACGTCGGGCCCGACGTCAAGGAAAAAAAGTCGACGTTTTTCGGCGTTATGCATTGGCGTTTTTGAGCGCTAGTGAGCGTCGGCGTCAATAGACGTTTTTTTTTTAAAAAATCATTCCTCTGCTATTTTTCAACCTAAAAACGTCGGCGTCAAAAAACTCCGGAAAACGACGGTACAATATTAGGTGGCGTTTGTTGGCGTCTCGTGGCGTTTTGCGGCGCTTTTTGACGTCGATGCAGTCAAGGAACGTGCTGGTCGTGGGTTCTCTGATACGCCGACGCCATCTACAGCTCAAAAACGCCGACGTTTTTTATGTGGCCATTGACTAACATGGGGAGCAAAAAAAAACGTCAGTAGACGCCGGCGTCAAAAAACCCCCGTGTGTATGAGGCCTTAAGCTGCCAGTGGATGGTGCCATGTCAGCAGGAGACCATACTGCCTGGGCAGACTGGGTCTAAGGAGGTATGTCAATGCATGAAGCAGCATTTGAAAAAGAACACTGACCACCAATTTAAGGAGGGCAAAGATACTGATCACCACAGTATGGGGGTACAAACACTGGTCACTGACTCTGGACATTTTTCCTCCTGGTAATCACCAACACCAGGCATTTTTTCTCTCTAACTGACCATCAGTACTGGCTAATTTTTGTCCCCCTGACCATCAACAGTGGCCATTTTTTCCTCCCCTTGATCATTGAATCTGGACATTTTTTATGTTTATCCCACTGACCACCGATGACTACCATTTTTTTCTCCTGTTGACCACCAACACTGGCCATCTCTATACATTGTGTTGACAATCACCAATCTAAGAGGGCACAGCCACTAACCACCAATGTAAGGAGGCACAGCCACTGACCACCTATATAAGGGGTCACATATACTGACCACCAATATAAGGGGGCACAGACACTGACCATCAATATAAGAATGCACAGATACTGACCTGCAGTGTAAGGAGGCACAGACACTGACCACCAATGTAAGGAGGCACAGACACTGACCACCAATATAAGGGGGCACAGACACTGAGCACTGATAAGGGGGCACAGAAACTGACCACCAATGTAAGGGAGCACAGACACTGACCACCAATTTAAGGAGACACAGACACTGACCACCAATTTCACTAGAACAAAGACACTTACTACCAATTTAAAGAGGACACAGACACTTAGTACCAATATAAGGGGGCACAGGCACTGTCCACAAATGTAAGGAGACACAGACACTGAACACCAATATAAAGGGACACAGACACTGAGCACCAAAGTAAGGGGGCACAGACACTGACCACCAATATAAGGAGCACATACACTGACCACCAATTTAACAAGGGCATAGACACCATCAATATATGGTGGCACAGACACTGGCCAAAGATGTAATGGGCACAGATACCGGCCACCAATGTAAGGGGACACAGATACTGACCACCAATGTAAGGAGGCAAAAACACTGTTTACCAACATAAAGGGACCAATATAAAGAGGCACAGACACTGACCAACAATATAAGGGGGGCCCAGATACTAACCACCAATTTAACGAGGACACAGACATTTACTACCAATATATGGATGCACAGACACTGACCACCAATGTATGGGAGCACAGATACTTACCACCAATATAAGGATGCACAAATACCGACCACCAATGTAAGGCGACACAGACACTAACCACCAATGTGAGGAGGCACAGACACTGACCACGAATGTAAGGGGTGCACAAACACTGGCCACCAATGTGAGGAGGCACAGACAATGACTATCAATGTAAGGGGGCATAGACATTGACCATGAATGTAAGGGGTTCACAGACACTGACCACCAATGGGAGGAGGCAAATACACTGACCACAAATGTAAGGGGGCACAGACACTGGCAACCATTTTAAGCGGTGCACAGACACTGACCATGAATGTAAGGGGACACAGACACTGACCATGAATGTAAGGGGGGCACAGACACCGAACACCAATGTAAGGAATGTAGCCTCTCTCTCCTGTTTGCTCTCAAAATGGACTAGAGTCTACGAACTATGGGATTTGTAGTGTGCATTGGGCAGTGCACATGACCGCAACTAACATTCACTGCTCCCTCCAAACAAAAAAAGGGGAAAAGGCTAGGTTTGGAAGCTCACAGAGTATGTTACAAGTAGGCAGAAAAACACAGAAACAATTTAATGAAAAATAGATTACAGAACCATTAAAGTAGACCTTCAGCCTCCGGAGGATGATACTGCCTCTCCACCCCTCCTCCCTTTCTCTGCAGGAATTGGGCATAGTTTTTTTTTCTGTTTACTTCTTTTTTCAGAATTGAAAGTTCGCCCCGCCTCCCCATGCACATCACTCGCCTTAGGCAAATGACACACACACTGCCCTCTGTGCCTCCTGGGACATGTACATCACATATCTCAGGAGACATAGCCTTTCATTCAAGAAAAGAAGGAGGGGGCGGGCCTATCTGTGCATCATTGAAAATCTCGCCTGAACCTGGAAGAGGTGGCACGCCTCTCGATGACGTCAGAGAGAACATGGCAGTGCGGGATGGAGCTGTGGCTGGGCATGAGAGCATCTCAGCAGGATGACATTGGATCCACTGGATGGGTGAGTATCTGAAATGTGCAGATACCACCTTTCGATGGTTCCGATTTAAGTAGTGGATGTGTATGGATTCTTTTTAAAGAATAAGGAAATTGTTTAGTGTCACATTGATGAACGAGTGTCTTTTTTCAACCTAACTATGTAACTATGAGTTATATAACCAAATAGGTTGGGTTATATGTACAACATTAGGTGTAGGAAAAAAGTGAAGCCATGAGAAATACAGTATTTGTGAACTCAAGAACTTTGGTTCCTACAATGTGTTCTATTCTTCATCTAAGGACTCATACCAGGTGTAGAATCATGATTTTTTTGGGCATTTTCCAGGTCAGGCAAAATGCATGGACATGGAAAAATCCATCAATGACAATGATTGTCTACAAGACCGCCTAACACCAACACATTGTATTGCCATGTGCCAAAAATGCATATCAATATACTTTGATGGCTCATACATCTGGTACAAATGAGACCTAAGGGCTCGTGCAAATGGACGCAAGAATTCAAGAAATTTCCATGCCCAGGAGACAACAGTGTTGGAGTAAAGCCGCGGCCAGCAGCCTGTTAAGATGTCCACCTGTAATGACAGATTGAGTCCAGGGATGCTCCTTTATCCCTGTATACATGTAACCACCCGCATATGTGATTATAGGCCTACAGCGTCTATCCACAAAACAGAATTGATATAACTTTATTGAATAAATGGTTTAAACCCTTTAAAAGTATGCAAAATCTTGAAGCACCCCAGTCTAAAATGAAAAAAAACATAAAGGTTATTTATCAATGGGAAACCTGAGCATGGGGATGATGCACGCAATCACCTTCAGAGGGCCCCCATTACACCTGAGTATCCCATTCACGCCAGAGGTCCCCTTTAACGTCAGAGCAGGGCCGGGACAAGGGGTGGACAGGACACATCCTGGGCACTGTGGTGTTATGTGAGATAGGGGGCACCACAAAGAGATTGGGGGAAGGGATTTGTGTTGAGGAGAAGGAAATTGGGGGGCAGCAGGGGGTAAGAATGGTTCTAGGAGGGGAAATTTGAGGAGGCGTGCTAGGAGTGGTGATTTAAGGGGATTTGTGTTGGAAGGGCAGGATTTGTGCTAGGATGGGGGATTTGGGGGGGTGGGGGTTGTGGTAGAAAAGGTGATATGGTAGAGGGGGAAAGGGATTTGTGCTATGAGGGGATTTTTTTTATGGTGGGGGGCATTTGTACTGTTATGGATGATTGGGGGGTATGCGTGCTAGGAGAGCAACTGTGGGGGGGGGGGGGGT
>BLSH010113654.1:719416-765365 GCA_018402905.1 Glandirana rugosa | reverse complement strand
CAGGGGCCGAACACCCCCGGGTTTGGTTTCGCACCAGAACTTGCGAACAGGCAATACATTTGTGCGAACATGCGAACCATATTAAAGTCTATGGGACAAAATGGAAAATCAAAAGTGCTCCTTTTAAAGGCTTATATGCAAGTTATTGACATAAAAAGTGTATGGGGACCTGGGTACTGCCCTAGGGGACATTTATCAATGCAAAAAAAGTTTTTAAAATGATTGTTTATTCAGGGGCAGTGATTTTAACCACTTAAGGACCGGAAGGATTTCCAGCTTTAGGACCGGAGCCCTTTTTGCGATTCGGCGCTGCGTCGCTTTAACTGACAATTGCGCGGTCGTGCGACGTTGTACCCAAACAAAATTTGCGTCCTTTTTTTCCCACAAATAGAGCTTTCTTTTGGTGGTATTTGATCCCCTCTGCGTCATTTCTGATCGCCGCTATAAACAAAAGAAGAGCAACAATTTTGCAAAAAAAAAACAAATTTCTTACTTTTTGCTAAAATACAAATCCAAAAAAAAAAAATATAAAAAACATTTTTTTTCACCGTTTTTGGCCGATTTATATTCTTCCTCATATTTGCGATAAAAAAAAAATTGCAATCGGCGTTTATTGATTGGTTTGCGCAAAAGTGGTCGCGTTTACGGATGATGAGAATTCATTTTTGGGGTGTTTATTTTTTTTTTATTTTTTACTATTAATGGCGGCGATCTGCGATTTTTAGCGGTACTGCAATATTTCAGCGGACATGTCGGACCATTTTGACACTTTTTTGGGACCATTGGCATTTATACAGCGATCAGTGCTATAAAAATGCACTGATTACTGTGTAAATGCCATTGGCAGTGAAGGGGTTAACCTGCAGGGGGCCTTCTAAGGGTTAAGTATGTTCCCTGGGCGTGTTCTAACTGTGGGGGGACTGCCCTGGCTGGGGAAGGGAAGTGGTCACAGCCTTCGTATACAGGAAGGCTGTGATCACAGCCCTTCCCCCTTCACAGAGCGGAGGTCCGTGTTTACATACACGGACCTCCGTTCCTTCGCTCCAGGGGGGGCCATCGCGGGTAGCCCGCGGCAATCGAAGCCGCCGCACCCCCTCCCTGGCCCTCCCCGGACACAGTGAGCGCGCGGGCGCGCCTCCGGCGGCGCGCGCGCGCTCACTAGGCGCGATCACGCGGCCGCCGTCATATGACGGCGATCTGCGTTACAGAGCCACTTTGCCGCCGTCAATTGCCGATTGACGGTCGGCAAGTGGTTAATAATGATTAAAGTGAAAAAATAAAAATTAAATATTCCTTTAAATATCTTGCCTGAGGTTCCCCTTAGTCTACCTGTAAAGTGGCGCATCTGTGCGATGTGTAGAACAGTGCCGGAGCAAAATGGCATTTCTAAAGGAAAAATGTCATTTAAAATCACTTGCGGCTGTAATGTATTGCCAGATCCCGGCACTATTGATAAAAAAACACTGAAAAAAATGGCGTGGTGGTCCCCCCCCCCAGTCTATACCAGGCCCTTCGTGTCTGGTAGGGGCTTTAAGGGGAACTCCACGCCAAAATTAAATAAAAAATTGACATGGGCCCCCCCCCCAAAATCCATACCATACCCTGGCATGCAACCTGGGGGCCCCCAGATTCTGCCCCCCCCCCATGTGAATGGTTATCGGGTACATCGTTCCCCTATCCATTCACCAAAAAAGTTTCAAAACAGTAAAAATGACAGGAGACAGTTTGGGACAAGTCCTTTATTAAAAAAAGAAGAAAAGTGTCCCCCAATGTAATCCACGTCAATCATGGTGCGCAGCGATCCAAAAAATAAGAGAAAAAAAACTTGAAACAGCTCCTCTCCGATGGGAGGGCTCCCACTGACTGACCTATTTTTGCTTTGACAGTTTATTTATAGTCAAGGACAGGGCCACCCGGTGACGTAATGAGTGACCCGCCCCCTCTAGCATCACATGATGTCAGAAGGGGACGGGGTCACCAGCTTACATCACTGGGTGGCCCCGCCCTTGACTATAAATAAACTGTCACTGCAAAGAGAGATCAGTCGGCGGGAACCCTCCCTTCGAGGAGGAGCTGTCTCATTTTTTTCCTATTTTTCGAGTCCGCCGCATGCCGCAATTGAGGATGGATTACATTGCGGGACACTTTTTTTTTTTAATAAAGGACTTGTCCCAAACTATCTCCTTTGTTTTTTGATTTTTTGACACTTTGGTGAATGGGTAGGGGTACATTGTACCTGATACACATTCACATGGGGCTTCCAGATTTTGATAAGACCCCGAAAACCACCAGCGAGGGTTGTCGGAAAAGAGACCCTTGTCCTCCTCAACATGGGCACAAGGGAGGAAAAGGTGCTTTGGGGGGGGACCCCAAAACACCCTCCCCATGTTGAGGGTATGTGGCCTGGCATGGTTCAGGAAGGGTGGGCAAGCGCCCCCCCCCCCCATCCTGACCTACCAGGTTGCATGCTCGCATAAGATTCTGGTATGGATTTTGAGGGGGACTCCCACGCCATTTTTTTAAAAAAAAATTTGGCGCTGGCTTCCCCTTAAAATCCATACCAGACCCAAAGGGGCCTGGTTTGGATTTTGGGGGGGGAACCCCATGCTGTTTGTTTTCCTAATTCTGTCATAGGGTTCCCCTTAACCACTTCAATACACTGTGTTATATATTCTATTGGGACTGCACTCTATAAAATTGTAATGACATGCCCCTGTCAAACAGATGCAGAAAAATTGGGCCTTGGGTGTTGTTACAAGGTCTCAGGTGTGAATGGGGAGCAGGTGTGTTAAATTTGGTGTTATCGCTCTCACTCTCTCATACTGGTCACTGGAAGTTCAACATGGCACATCATGGCAAAGAACGCTCTGAGGATCTGAAAAAAAGAATTGTTGCTCTAAATAAAGATGGCCTAGGCTATAAGAAGATTGCCAAGACCCTAAATCTGAGCTGCATGAGGTGATGGACTGGCCATGCATGTCTCCAGACCTAAACCCTAGTGAGCATCTGTGGGACATCCTCAAACAGAAGGTGGAGGAGCACAAGGCCTCTAACCTCCACCAACTCCATTATGTCCTTGAAGAGGACTCCAGTGGCAACCTGTGAAGCTCTGGTGAACTCCATGTCCAAGAGGGTTAAGGCAGTGCTGGGAAATATTGGTGGCCACACAAAATATTGACACTTTGGGGCCAATTTGAACATTTTCACTTAGGGGTGTACTCACTTTTGTTGCCAGCGGATTGGACATTAATGGCTGTGTGTTGAGTTATTTTGAGGGGACAGCAAATTTACACTGTTATACAAGCTGTACACTGACTACTTTACATTGTAGCAAAGTGTCATTTCTTCAGTGTTGTCACATGAAAAGATATAATAAAATATTTACAAAAATGTGAGGGGTGTACTCACTTTTGTGAGATACTGTGTATATATATATATATATTTATTTACATGCCTGCCTGCACCGACTGTATATACTCTACACTGTATCTGTATACTGCACTGCCTACATGCCACAAACTAACCTGGCTAATCTAACCTAACTTCTCCAGTCCCCTTTAACACACTACATACGGCCGCTGTGTAAGCGGCCTTATATAGTGTGGGGCATGGACTAATCATGGCCCCCTAAGCACCCTGTCTTTGGCCAATCATGGCTCTTTTTGCAGAGCTTGCTGTGATTAGCCAAAGCATGCAGGTCATATGCATGCTTTGGCCAATCAGCTGGTGTCATTTCCCCCTGCTCTCGCACTGCATTATGGGGCATTCAGCGGCGCTCGAATTTCCCGCAATCGCCCCATAATGTTCGCAATTCGGCGAACGCCTGATGTTCGAGTCAAACTTAAGTTCGACTCGAACATTGGGCCCATCCCTAGTAATTTGCCCAATTTACACTTAAAAAGGTCATTATCAGTCCTATCACCACAGTCACTCCATCACAGAGTCACCTCATCTGTCTCTGATCCGGGGACAATGAGACTCATGCTCACGACACCCTAGATTAGAGCAGTGATGGTGAACATTGGAGCCCCAGATGTTTTGGAACTACAGTTCCCATGATGTTCACCTACACTGCAGAGTGCATAAGAATCATGGGAAATGTAGTTCCAAAACATCTGGGGTTCCAAGGTTCGCCATCACTGCCCTAGACGAATCCAAACGGTACACTGGTTAAGAAACACTAGTTTATACCATAAGGGTCATTGATGAAAAAAGTATGTGAACCTTTAGGCCTCATACACACGGGCGTATCTAAAAAAATAAACAAAACGTCGGGTCCGACGTCAAGGAAAAAAAAGTCGACATTTTTTGGCGTTATGCATTGGCGTTTTTGAGCGTTAGTGAGCGTCGGCGTCAATAGGCGTTTTTTAAAAAAAATCATCCCTCTGCTATTTTTCAACCTGAAAACGTCGGCGTCAAAAAACGTTGGAAAACGCCGGTACAATATTGGGTGGCGTTTGCTGGCGTTAGTTGGCGTTTGTTGGCGGTTTGTGGCGTTGGCGTCAAAAAGTTACAGCCTCAGAACGCGATGGCCATGGGTTCTACTTTCTGCTCACTAACGCCGACGCCACCTACAGCTCAAAAACGCCGACGTTTTTATGGGGCCATTGACTAACATGAAGAGCTGCAAAGAACGCCAGAAAACGCCGGCGTCAAAAAACGTCCCTGTGTATGAGGCCTTAGGATAAAGACATGTTGAAAAGAGAATAACGTGTGCCGGATATTCCAGCCAACTGAAGAGTGTGTTTGACATTCCATGTTGGGCTATGGACGTGAAGTACTCACAATCCGCAAGACATCCATTGCATCTACAAACGTTTTTATTGTACTTTTGGCTATACGTATTGTATGGTTGTTTTAACAATTTTTTCATATTTCTAATAAAATGCATACATTATAAGATTGTTTCAATTAATGGTCCCCAAAAAGTCCCAAGTAACAAGGGGGTTTACATATTTGTTGTTCTTTTGAGACATTCCATGCTATGTACAGAAATCCTGCACACCTCAATCAGCCAGTTAGTTTACAAATGAAAATAATTACCACTGCCTAGAGTTGGGTCCTATGGAGATCAGTTCAAGAGATCAACATGGGATCCTTACACAGCATATAAAGAACCCTTAAACTAGTCGCACACGGCTCAAATTCTGTCTGATTCCTGATGAAATTCAAGCTGTGGGTGGCCCTGATGGCACCACTTGGCTTGACATCACTACAGTGATTTAGGTATGGTATATGCATGGTTACATTGGACCAAGCTGGACCAATGCAATTATGTAAAAATATTTGGCATTCATATTTAAAGCAGTATTAAACCTGAAACCAAAAATGTAATATATTGCTGCTTACCAATCATTAGATGTGGTGGCTGCATTTGTTTTGTTTTTTTTTGGCTTTTTTCTCTCCGTTTTCACCCAGTGAACTGGCCAGTAACACACCTCCTGGAGTGCCCCCACTCTGGATGAAGAAGCACAAGGGCACCTTTGGACAGACACATTGTCAGTCTGGAGGAAGGCGAGTGTTAGGTTGATTAGCAGATTTAGAGACACTAAAGCCTCGTACACACGGGACGACGATCGCACGTACAACCGTGTTGAATCGTATGTTGGCTGTTGTATGCAGCATACTGACTGCACTACACAATCGTACGTCCGGGGAAAGAACGTTCAGGTGCATGCAATTAGCATCCAGCCATTCCTGACTTCGGAGCATGCGTGTTTTGCACAATACAACTTGTTGTTCCAACTGCTCTGTACACACGATACAACGGTCGTATGAGAGCTTGTTGGTACGACCAAGTTTTCTAGTTTGCTCATACAACTCCCTTGTACGACCGTCGTATGTTCGACTGTTCAAATCGCGCATACGAACGATCGATATCGCATACAACGGTCGTGAGTACGACCTGTTGAATGCGATTGTCGTCCCGTGTGTACGGGGCTTTACAAAGTGAAGCCAAACTCCAACTCAGCCCAGGTTCACACCAGTGCAATATATCATGCAATTTGGCAGTTCAAAATGGCATGACAAGTTGCACCCCCATTGCCAGCAATGGAACCGTTCAAATTGTTGCAACTCAAGTCGCAGTGGCTTTGAAAAGGTTCTGCACTACTTTTTTGCGATTTCATTGCAACTTACATTGACTTCTGTTTAACCACTTAAGCCCCAGCTGCCACAGTTATACTGTGGCAATGTGGCTCGTTCCCTCAAACCACCGTCATTGTACGTCAGTCATGGGAATGGGGCTTGTGGGGGCGCACACGTGCCCGCAGCATGTGGCCGGAGCCGAGGCGCGTGCTCAGCAGCCGCGCTGTCCACTGGCCACCCACGATCGCTCCTGAGAGAGACAGAACTGGGATCTGTCAGTGTAAACAAACAGATCCCCGTTCTGACAGGGAAGTGGAGAGAGATCTGCTGTACCTAGTGATCAGGAACAGCGATCTCTCTCTACCACACTCAGTTCACTCCTCCTAC
Source organism: Glandirana rugosa (assembly GCA_018402905.1). Classification (NCBI taxonomy): domain Eukaryota; kingdom Metazoa; phylum Chordata; class Amphibia; order Anura; family Ranidae; genus Glandirana; species Glandirana rugosa. The sequence goes on along the minus strand of BLSH010113654.1, from coordinate 758,891 downwards.
AGTTAGAAACAACTCCCTAGGGAACACTTAGCCCCTTGATTGCCCCCTTAGTGTTAGCCCCTTCCCTGTCAGTGACATGTATAGAGTAATCAGTGGCTATTTTTAGCTCTGATTGCAGTATAAATGTCATTGGTCCCGAAAAAGTGTCAAAAGTGTCCGACCCGTCTGCCGCAATGTCGCAGTCCCGCTAAAAATCGCTGATCGCCGACATTACTAGTAAAAAATAATAATAAAAATGCCATAAATTCCCTATTTTGTAGATGCTATAACTTTTGCACGCACTGATCAATGTACGCTTATTGCAATTTTTTTTACCAAAAATATGTAGTAGAATACATATCGGCCTAAACTGAGGAAGAAATTTATTTTTTTTGGATATGTATTATAGCAAAAAGTAAAAAATATTGTTTTTTTTTCAAAATGTCGCTATTCTTTTGTTTATAGCGCAAAAAATAAAAAACGAAGAGGTTATCAAACACCACCAAAAGAAAGCGCTATTTGTGGGAAAAAAAGGATGTCAATTTTGTTTGGGTACAGCGTCACACGACCGCGCAATTGTCAGTTAAAGCGACGGACTGCCGTATCGCAAAAAATGGCCTGGTCATTAAGGGGGAAATTAAGTGGTTAGTGAAATCACGAGCCGCAGTGAAATCGGAGGTCCAAATCGCACTGATCTGCGGCTTTGAAATCGCACTGAAGTAGCATGATTTCAAAGCCGCACTGGTGTGAACTAGGGCTAATACTTTATAATCAGTTACAGATAATGGTTTACATAAAAGCTGATCATTGTAAGCACCTCTGTCACTGTTAATTTTTTTTTTCTCATCTCTGTAAACTGATACATTCTGCTGGAGAGCTTGCCCACAACAAACTTATTGGCCAGATCACCAGGTAAAAAAAAAGAAAGACTAAAAAAGAAAACGAATGCAGCCATCACATCTCATAAATGGTAAGCTGCAATATAATAAATGTTAGCTTTTGGGCTTAATACAATTTTAAATTTATATTGGCCAACTATTTGTCAGATTTGTTTTGCTATCACCAAAGAGCTTTCTTTGTACTTCCATTATATATATATATATATATATATATATATATATATATATATATATATATATATACATATATATACTGTGTGTGTATATATATCAGGGTTGCCAACCGTTCGTAAATTTACTGACAGCTTTTAAAAATCGGTGATTTTTATCTGTCAGTAAATATCAGGGGCTGATAATTTGTCATGCTGAGTTGACCTTTCAGGCAAAATCAGTGTAAATCAGGCAAACTACTTGCTATGGGTATTGTCCGTGTTTCTATATTGTGTTTATACTGTTTAAATATTGATTGTATTCATTTTCAATAGCGATTCTGTCATTTTTCAGGTTGTCAGTAAAAAAATAAAAAAGTGTCCCGTCAGTAAATTTCCCATGTTTTGTCAGTAAAAAATGCTATGGGAGGTTGACAACCCTGGTGTGTATATATATATATATATAAACACATACACACACACACAGTATATATTGTAGATATGTATATAGATACAAACACTCAGTTGTGCCATTCTGGAACATTTCAGTTACAGGTGAGTTCAGGTAACATGGGAAGATACCTGGAGAATTTGGTAAAATTAAAATATTATATTAGCATTTTCTAAAGGATAATTGAGAAAGGATAATTGAATGTGTAACTAAAAAGTTGCACATACGAAAAGACAATAATATTGGGGAGTGTTACAAAAAACATGTGCATGCTACAACAAAATAAAACAAAGAAAAAGTACAAAATTAAGTAAAACATGATTTTGTAGATGATAATTGTACAACAAATTAAGATTGCAAAATAAAAAGCCTAAAGCTTGTTCACTGGCATAAGCACAGATCTGTTAATGAAGTGACTCGTTGTTAGCTGCTGCCCCAGTTTGAAGCAGAACTTAAGTTGATGGACAGATGGGGCTAATCTGTTTCCTTAATTAAAAGCGCGTGTGCTGTTGGGTTCGGGGATTAGGGGACAGAGAACATGTTCCTTTCACCGACTTCACCAAAAGCAGCAGAAAAAGAGGGAGTGGGGATGGAGTGATTTAACCCCCTGCATCCAACATAGACATTTCTCTCTAGACTGGAGTTGGTTGTTAAATCAATGTAAAGATTGGAAGCTCTAACGAGCAGGGCCCTCTGATCCCTCTGTATTGAGGTGTATTGTAACTGTACTGTCTGCCCCCATGTTGTAAAGCGATGCGCAAACTGTTGGCGCTATATAAATCCTGTATAACAATAATAACAATAATAAAATATTACTACAGACCAACAAACTGTAAGAAAACATAAAATTCCACAACATATCTACAGACAATAAAAATAGTGGCACTGTTTCACCTCTAGAAGTCACTTTATTACAAACAACTAAAAAAAACCTAGGTATAAATTAAAGCGGAGTTCCACCCTTTCCTTAGGTTTATTAAAAGTCAGCAGCTACAAAAAGTGTAGCTGCTGACTTTTAATAAACCGACACTCACCTGTCTCCCGGTCCAGCGATGGAGCCGCACGGAGCCTTGCTCCTCTCCCCCTCCCCTCCGCGGCGCCGGCATTGCTACTGTGGGCACCCGGCCGCGGCTTCACGCGCATTGTGATTGGTCCCGAAGTCTTCTAGGACCTGTCCTGTGTCCCAGAAGACTTCGGGAGGGAGGGGGAAGGAGTCCTTCCACTTCCGATCGCCTAAGGCGACCGGGGCGGAAGTACCCCTAAAAATAGGGTTTCCCCACCCCCCCTCCTCCCCAAAAGCTCCGTTTCAGTATCTGGAGCTGGGGAGGAGGACTTAAAGTGGAAGTTCCACTTTTGGGTGGAACTCCGCTTTAACTACCCCCCATAACAACATACACCACCACCGGACCCCATCCATAGATAAGAGGTTGCACCTTGGTTCTCCTAAAGCAGTGGTTCTCAACTCCTGTCCTCAGGACCCACTAACAGGCCAGGCTTGCAGGATAACTGAAATACATCACAGGTGATATCATTTGCTGCTCAGTGATTGCAGTATTCTAGTCTGCATCTCCCCAAGGTAATACTTAAAATCTGGCCTGTTGGTGGGTCCTGAGGACAGGAGTTGAGAACCACTGTCCTAAGGTATGTGGGCAATGTACTGGAATTGTTTAAGGAGTGAACAAATTGGACCAATCTTCGTAAGCATTGGCTAGATCAGTGGTTCTCAACTCCGGTCCTCAGGACCCACTAACAGGCCAGGCTTGCAGGATAACTGAAATACATCACAGGTGATATCATTTGCTGCTCAGTGATTGCAGAATTCTAGTCTGCATCTCCCCAAGGTAATACTGAAAATCTGGCCTGTTGGTGGGTCCTGAGGACAGGAGTTGAGAACCACTGGGCTAGATAATACTATCATTTGGCAGGTCTCTTGCCTTTGGATGGGGTACATCGATGGGGAATGATGTTTGTAATAAAATGACTTCTAGAGGGACATAGTCCCACAATTTTTAAACTCTGTAGACATTTTCTGATGTTTTGTTACAGTTTATTGGTCCTTGCTGGTCTTTGAATCAGTATACACTTTCTTTTTCTTTTGGTCTTCCTTATATCCTTTACTGCTGACTCTAGACCAGTAGTGGTGGGTTTGTAGGTCCATTTTCTTTTGGTCTTCCTCATAGCCTTTACTGTTGACACTGGACCAGAAGTGGTGGGTTTATAGGTCCCTTTTAATTTGGTCATCTTCATAGCCTTTAATGCTCACTCTTTACCAGTAGTGAGGGGTTTTTAGGTCCCTTTTCCTTTGGTCATCCTCATAGCCTTTACTGTTGACTCTGTACCAGTGGTGTTGAGTTTGTAGGTCCCATTTTACTTTTTGTGAGTTTACAACTCATCAATGTAATGCCATAATTCTCTACTGCATTGACAAACCATGTACCAAAACTTTTGCACTATGTATGTAGGTAGGTACAGTATGTATACATTCAAATTCCCCACTGCTGAACTCTGTACTCTGTATTGTACATTCTTAATGCTAGCAATTTTACCAATACTGTATTTTGTCCTCCTCAATGAACTGTCACATATTTCCAGGCATGAATAAAGGTTACAGTTTTGTACATGTTTCTGTTATGATCAGTTTACTTTATAAGGAAATTGCCAATCTGCTCATTAAGTCTCTTACTAGTCCACTCCCTGATCTCATCTGACCCACTGTAAATGCCTGGTGCTTCCAGATATGAGGAAGCATGTGACCACCTCCCAACATGCAGCGCTAGGGCCTAAGTGGCCACATAAGGAGAATGTCATAAATCCAATGTAAACTCCGTCATCAAATGACACAGAGCTTACATAGTGCTTCACTCCCAAGGAAATGGAGCAACATGGAGATAGAAGTAAATGGGAAAATGACAGAGTACATCTAAAAAGACGAACTGCAGTCTTCTCACATAATTTGCAATAAAATATATTTGCCATTCTGTAGCTTCCCTCCATTCACTTTGCATATTATTTTATATATACTGTGATTCTGTACTTGCCAAATATGCTGCAGAAATCTCCCTCCACTAAGTCTGGCTGCAGCCATTTTAACTATGGGCAGCTGAAGCTGCTGTCTGTTCACTTCCTGCATTTATACAGACACACAGAGACACACCTCCAGCTCTGCAGCCCTGCAGCTCTCACTGGCCCTCTTATGACTCACCCCCCCTCTCTTCCTGGTAAACTATTACAAGAGTAAGAGAGAGAGCTGTACATGATGTCATAAGCCTAGGCTAATGACCAGACAAGAAAGAGGAAGTGGATTGTATTTACTGGCAGATAAAGAATGTTTTACTATCCAAAGTTTAACAACAAGGGCAGAGGATTTAATAGATGGAAAGTTAAACAAATAACTGGTGATCCGCTTTAAGCTGTAGTTTGCCCTAAATTACTCTATGAATGTTAGGCAGCCATACTTTATAACATATGTACCTTGATAAATGCATTAGCACCATGTTTGAATTCTGTCTGCGCTCCAGTTGTCCAGCAATCAGCACTGGAAACTGCAGGCCAGTTACCAGTGACACCATGTTACTCAGCCCACCCACCCCCATAGTACCCATGTCTTGTGATTGCAAAGCCTGCCTGAGAAACACTTCCTCTTACCCTGATGCTGGCAAAGATGTATATAGCATGGGAGGAGGTGAGCAACACCTTGAGTTGCATGGTGTTGATGGTAAATGGCAATCAGTGGCAGCGGCAGGACCCCCCTCATCTCTGCCTGCCCTGGCCTGAGCATTCAGCTGACTCCATCCCTCCTCTGGTCCTCCTTCAGACCCTACACTGACTGATTCCCAGCTTCTTCCTGGCAGCACAAGGTAAGGGAGGGTGGGGGACTCTTGAATTCTGATGGTGAGGGTTCTCTGGACATCTAGTACTACAGATACAACTGGCCCTTTGGGGGCAGCAATAATGCTGATGCGTCCCACAATGATATTGAGTTTGACACCCCTGCTTTATATCGCTCATACAAAATACCCAACCCATCTGACAACCGTGAACACCTTCCCATCTAATGAAACCCCATCTAATGAAAAACATTTTAAAATAAATGTTGAAATCTCTATCACTGATTAATAAATGTTACATTTTTGCTGGGAGAACAGCTAACCCGCAGCCCAGGGCCTGACACCCTCCAAAATCTTATTATTTTTTACTACAATATACCTACAGCACACTTTACAAGCAGCAAAATAGGGAAAGCACCTATTGCATCATTTTGTGCATGTATACTGTATATCAGACTCTTGGCTATGGTTATGGACACCATATCTGACACACCTGAAAACCTTTCCATATAATTTTCTAGGCAAATTTTTGAAGAGGTAGGTTGCCAGGTTTTTCGGCAGCCCTCCCCAATTGCTCTGGTTTGGGGCTGGTATGCAGAATGTGATAAAACATGTAGTGAATTTGTACACACATACTTAGGAGAATTTGATTGAGGTCCAATTAACCTACATAATGCCTTTGGAGTGTGGAGGAAACTAGAGTACCCAGAAGAAACCCATGCACAGGGCAAAGCATACAAACTCAATGCAGCTATCCCTGGCTGGGACTTAAACCAGGGCCCCAAGTGTCCCAAGGCATAAGTGCTTACTACTAAGCCACTATGCCTCCGCATCATGGTTGGTAAGCTATTTATTCTGGTTCAGACCTGTTTGGCTATGGCATGCTGAATAAGAGAAACAATAGCAAAAACTGATCCCAGTTTTTATATTTTATTCATCTGCATGTACCCAATTTTGGCATTGGGGGCCCCATAAACAGAAATGTGTAGGCATGGGACTCTTTAAATGAAATGGAGACTCCGTAAACACATGGGACTCCATAAACACAAGTGTGTGTGTGCATTGGGACTCCCTAAATAAAATGGGGCCACCATAAATGGCATGGGGACTCCATAAACAGGATTGTGTAGGTATTGTGACTCATTAAATGACATGGGGACACCATAAAACAGGAAAGCGTAGGCATAGGGATTCCACAAACAGGTAAGTATAGGCATGGAGATTCCATAAACTTGAACATGGAGGCATAAGGACTTCATAAATAGGTATGTAAAAGCTTGGGGATCCATAAACCAGGGTGTGAAGGCACGAGGACTCTATAAACAGGAATATGTAGCTATGGACTCCATAAAGTGGAATGTGAAGGCATGGAGAATCCATAAACTGGAATGTGGAGGCCTGGGTACTCCATAAACTGGAATCTGGAGGCATTGGAACTCCATAAACCAGATTGTGTAGGCAAGGGGACTCCATAAACAGGAATATAGAGGCACAGGGATTCCATAAACAGGAATATAGAGGCATGGGGACTCCATAAACAGGAATGTGGAGGCATGGGGACTCCACAAACTGGAATGTGGAGGCATGGGGACTCCATTAACAGGAATATGTAGACTTGGGGACTCCATTAACAGGAATATGTAGACATGGGGACTCCATAAATTGGAATGTGAAGGCATGGAGAATCCATAAACTGAAATGTGGAGGCCTGGGTACCCCATAAACTGAAATGTGGAGTCATGGGACTCCATAAATAAGTATGTGAAGGCATGGGAACTCCATAAACCAGATTGTGTAGGCATGGGTACTCCAAGAACAGGAATGTGGAGTTATGGGGACTCCATAAACAGGAATATGGAGGCATGAGGACTCCATTAGCAATTTTCAAGCATTCCACCACTTTCATCCAAGCTTTCAACTAAACTGGTCAATGTCATTTGCCACAAACATTTGTTTTCAAAACGAAAAAAACATACAATTTTTGCTGTTGATGGAAGGCTACATTCATTTGTTTGGTTGTAGTTTGCAATTAAAAGCTGGTTGAAATTGGTAAAAAAAATGGTGCAAATTGTTATGTGTATAGCCAACATTCGTTTTTTTCCACAGAAAAGGTTACTGATTTCTTGGGATAGTTTTATAATAACTGTATGTTATGTGATCAGCATTGTTGAAAGTAATGCTTTGCGGAGTTCTGCTTTAAACTTCTTCTGCTCTAGTAAGTCCCTCTGTTCCCTGAAACCTCAATTGTGTATGCTCTTGTGTCACGGTAAGCCTCTCAACATCCTTTAACTGGTTAAACAGTATTGATGTCCTGATTCCACTATAATCACTGACAACACTGGAAAACCTACAATCACTTCTCCCCAGCATATGCTGTTTTAATGCAAGCTGCGGTTCATTTTTTTTTTTTTGTCTTTAAGAAATGCATTACTTTGCTGTTATTCAATGTATTCTGCAGCACTTGGCAACACGATGGGATAAAGTTTGGCATGCCTCGTTTTTTTCAACACAAATCAACACAGCACATTGGTGTGAACTTACACAATAGAAACTATACTGACCAACCCAGCCCAACATTTGCGGTGTGAATAAGCTCTTGGAGGAACTAAAACTGCAAGGCAGTGTCATCAGCAAAGAAAACAAATAAAATAAAAGTTTCTGGAGTAACAATTCATAGTACACAGTCACAAAGTACTAAAGTGTACTTTAGAAATACCTGACTTTTCACAAACTAGGCCAGGGTTTCTCAACCCGGGTTCCATGGGAGCCCTAGGGTTCCTCCAGAGGTTGATAGGGGTTCCTTCAACAATGATCAAGTTCTGCCTCTCAGATAAGTTCCCACTGACACCGTTGATCTTTTCAGCTATCTGTAAGGGGGTGATTCTTCCCAATGACCACAAGTGTAAGGAGCATTCTTCCCACTGACCATCACACTAATGTATCATTAGTTGTAGATATAGTCATTTTTAGCAGGGGTTCCCTAAGACCGGAAACTTGTTTCAAGGGTTCCTCTGTGTTGAAAAGGTTGGGAAAGGCTGGTCTAGACAACACTGTAATTTTTCCAAAAAGTGCAAGCTTTAATCAATAAAAAGCTGTCCATCAGCTTCAGCCAAGTTACTTTGTCTATGCTGAAATGATGTGCCTGCTGCAGGAAGAAGGAAGCATTTCTTCTGTCTCCTCTCCTCTAATGACTGTACTGTACATTGTAAATCAGCGGAGGCTGATTTGTGTGCAACTGCAGCTTAGGGTCTGAAATGCACAGATTTTATTTTTACACTGGCCTACTAATCTGTATGTGCGAGGACAGGGGATGTATTTTTGTGTGGTAATGGAAGATGGCAAATAGGCAATTCACTGTTCAAGGGGATTTTTACCAGAGATTAGTGAATACTGTAAAATATTACTTTGGAAAGAATACCCAATCACATGCTAAGAAAAATAGTATCTTTACTTGAACATGATTGGGTGATGGACATCAGCAGAGCTTCACCCCATTCACTAAGTTCTGGGGGGATTCCCTTGCACGGTGCAACATCCCTTGCAAAGTGAACAGATTATTTGCCTTTACTAAGCCAACCCCACTGACTCCTATCGATTTCACTATCAGTAATTACATAAATCTAAGACTGAAATTCGAGTTGTGGGTGGTCCTGCCACCTGGCTCAATAAATGTTGATTGAGAAATTAAAGTAGCCGGGTGAAAAAAAGTTAGCTAAACAGTTACTGCAGCCATTCAGATGCACTCACTGTTCAGGTATTCTGACAGCACTAGGTGCAAGCTGTAAGAATACAATATAAGACAGCCAAGGATTGGTCTAGCTATGCTGTTTAGCATGTATGTAGAAGTCAATGGATTTCTCTTGTTCAGCCCACCTTATGTTGCCATTTTTTGCAGGGAGTAGCCTGTTAAAGAAAAAAAAAAATCCAGTTCTACAATTAACTTCAGTTGCCCATGGACTCATTATGGAACTTTTAGAAAGTCAGTCCACCCAGTAGTGAAATTTTAGCTACAGATGGACCCTGATGGGCTAAATCAGTCCCTGGCTGCTTAGGGCGGCCCATACATCGCTTGACCAAAAAAAAATCAGATTCCCCCAACCACACATTTGAGGTGGATGGGGAATCCTTCTTGCTGTGGTATTGTATTCCTAGCTGCCAGAATACAATGATCAGTATTGCTGGTTACAGTTTGGCACTGATCGTTGGGGAAACATCAGACAGGCTGGTTGTATACAAGTCAATCAATAGATCGACTTCTGTACAACCAGCCTGCCCATACATGGATCAAAATTTGGCCAGTCTCTGCTTAATCAACTGAATTTTGATCCATGTATGGCCAGCTTAAATGTCTTGATACTCCAACGGTGAGATCTGCCATATTTCCCGACTCACTGTCTGCATACCCAGGAGTTTTGGGTATTGTCAATTACCTCTGTCTGGTCCTGCTCCTCATGTTGCCAGCCCCATAATATGAAATGATTGAAATATGTTACAGGGAGAAAGGAAACTTCTCTTAATGACCACAGAAGGGGTGCAGAGATCTCACCGAGATGATTAATGCTGCAGTATCTATTAAACCCTGAAAAATTAGTTTTGGGTGGACTGATCCTTTAAGAATCAGTGAGCATGCCTAGTTATGCCAGAAAATTGTTTGTAAGTTGGAGAAAACATTTTGTCTATTCTGCTGAGCACATATTTTGAGTTGTTCTTGTCAAGCTTACCCTAATTTCATTTAACTTTTAAAATGATGATGTATTAAAATGAATAATGTTACTTAACTTTTACATATTAAATGCTTGCTGTACTATATTTGCAGTAATATATTACATATACACATATGCAGTTTGCTTATTCCCTGTAGTGCTGAGCTGTCTTTTATGTTATCAGTCAGTCTTCCCAATCAACAAGTGCTGAGATAAATGGTTTGATTTACTAAAAAATAGGCTGTTAAATTTGTAAGGGAACGTTCCCTTAGCAGGCTGAATGAGGTTAAGATCTGCTGCCTTTTAACATCCAATCACATGCAAGCAAAAATATTATTTTATTGTTATTATCTTTACACAGATTGGGTATTCTTTGCAAGGTGATTTTTTTACCGCCTTCACTTCAAGTCAAAGAAAAATTAAACTGCAAAATTTGCTTTAGTAAATCAACCCCAGAATTTCAGGTGCACAAACTTGTCTGGTAAACTGGCTCTGATGCAGACAAACAAGCACATGCATTGTGCAGCACTATGAAGCAGGAAGCAGATCCTAAATATATATCGATCAATTTATCCATATGTGCTTAGAGTTTTACAAATAATGCACATTATCTAAAGACCACATTTTTTTAGTTTTGTGATAAAGTAGAAGATGGGCAAAGCCCTGTACTTTTTATTTCTTGTTGTCCCACTGGGGAGATTTTCCTTCAGCAAGAAGTGAGGGGGGTCTCTGCAAACAAACGCTGTCACTAGAACAAGTGTCCCCAGTAGAAGATTTTCTCCTTATTGCTGTTCTGGTGAAAACATAAGATTTTGAATTTGTAAGGGTTTTGTGCGTAGCAAAGCAGCTACCTGGCTGTGATCTATTGAAAGTCATTACTTGAGCCAATCTTTTGTAAAAAGATTTTGGATTATTCTGTGCTTTCAGTCCCTGTGAAAATGGTCACCAGGGTAAAAAAGAGAGCCAGTCTCCCAGCAGGAACACAGACAGTATTAAAAACCTGAGAGAGGGTCTAAAACATCCCCACTCGTGCCCAAATGCAAAACTTTTTTTTTTTGCTTTAGATGCACTTTAATTTTTTTTTTTTTTTTTTACATTAAAAGCATTGATAGGAGCTAGTCACACATACAAGAAAAAATGAGAGATTAAAGTCTCTCTTCATTTGATGTGTATTGAAATAAATTGACCACAATAGAGGAAAATGTCCTGGGCACAGTTAGCTGTATTCCCAAATCCCTAGTGGATCAATAAACTCAAAGTAAAAATAAGCCAATTTTTACTGAATCCAGGCAAAAAAAATTTCAAGTGTATTACTGCAGAATTTTATTGTTATATATTTTTATGTCATAAAAATTGTGTAAATACAAGAATGCATATGATGGAGTTATAGAAACCACTCACAATTTACTTCTAGAAATATTAAAGACTAATCGTGTAGATACAATAACCGTAGACCCCATACATGGCAGAGGGGAACAGAGCCAGACATCTTTATATACCCAGAGGGGTTATAAAAAAGAAGATCAATGCAATACTGCTTCCAGACAATAGAAAATATGCTATACTGACAACTATCAGGCCATATGGATGCCCACCAGCTCTAAGTAACCACCAGCTGCCCCAAACGTCCTACCAGAAAAGGGACCAGATCTGTCCATGGGGACATCTGCCCAAGGCCCCAGAAGGGAGCCTACGTGTCAGCATCCCGTCTAGGGAGATAAACACTAATTGGTCCCGGCATGTCAGCTCAGGATTAAGTCAACACACAGCACACACGAGCCAGGGTGGGCAAGCTAGCAATGTCACCTCCATGGTAGACCTCTCGCCCTCCCCTTCACCAGTCCACCCACTGCCACACGCCTCATATTAACCAGTGAAATTCACACAATGCTCCATGACATCACAACCCGTCCGGCTTAAAGATGGTCACCCAACTATCTTTGATGATCCTTATATCCAACTGATGCCCTCATCTTCCAGCTTCCTTCAGTGGCATCCCGAGCAAGACACCCTTCGCTACCTGTGTTCCTTGCTGCCCGTCCGCTCTGCTCCGAGGTAAGTCTCCGAATCTCATTCCTCTTCCAGTTTTCTATCCGCAGGATATCTGATCCAGATTTAAAATAGAGAGGTTTAGCCATCCTGATAAAATTATGACTAATGATTTAAAGTCCTTACCCCGATAATGCAGCTCTGCTCCTCTGATCTAGATTAACTTCTTTATGTTGGGGTCAACAGCTCGGGAAATAAACACTGCACAAGGGTCTCTTTATCCAGATACATCTCTCTTTTCACACCAGCATTATTCTGAGAAGTCCTGCAACATATTTTGAAGACAAACGCTTGAACTTCAAACAACTTGAATACAACTGAACAGACAAAACAAGATAGATTCTGAAGCTAGACACCAACAGAGACTATAAAGACAGAGAGACAGGCAGAGATATATAGATAGATAGATAGATAGATAGATAGATAGATAGATAGATAGATAGATAGATAGATAGATAGATAGATAGATAGTTAGATCATTTGGTTCATTTTTAAGCTATTAGGAATTGTATTTGTTTTGCACACACTATGCTTTTCGGGACTAGAATTTAAAAAAAATAACTACACTTATTTATTTTTATTTATTTGTATATGTATTTTTTTTTTCTTTTAAAAAAAATTATATATATATATATATATATATATATATATATATATATATATATATATATATATATACATACACACACACACACACTTTAATGCACACATAACACCTATACATGCTTGCATAGTATATACACGTTATTACGCTAGTTGTAATTTGCAGACAAAATAATTATTTTCACCGTTCCAACTTGTCCCTTCCTAACGTCAAAGAGTTTTATGAGAATTTTTTTTTTTAATTCATACTTGCCAAAGCCCTGACATGTTTCCCACAAAGGATGTGGTGTCTCTTTTAAAAGCATAAACCGCCTGTGGTACCAAATCTGTCATTAAAACACCCTCCCACTATGGGAATGTCTGTCTCAGAAAACTTGACACTTTCTCTTCCCTCACCTTCATCATTGAAGACATTATTATTCTCGCATTTAGACCTATTTCGTATGTGCCACGAGCAAGTTGTATAGTCTTGTATGTAAGTGACAAATGTTGATGTTTTCATTTTGCTGTATCTGGTGGTTTTGAAATGAGACATTGAAAAAGGCAGATCGTTCACCTTATGATTTTTATGAGCCACAGGACTGATCGGAGATTAGAAAAAGTTTTGAATTTAACATGACCGGCCTTAAGATAGAGCTATTGTATTCCTGTGTGTGTGCTGCACATCTTTTCTGAAGCAATGGGGATACCCAAGGCTCACTTCAAATTTCATACTGCGAGCCAGAGCAGCAGCAAAGTAATTTTTTACACTATTTAGGATGAACCTTGTTTTTGTACACTTGCGCAATCTCTTGAAGTGTCTAATGTACCGAAAGGCAAACATTCCAATTTTTACTCTGAACTGTAAACAGAAATTTTGGTGAATGTGAATGTTCCAAAGTCAGTTCAAGTTAACCGTGTACCATGTCCTCGCTTCATTCATTTGGCAACAAGCAGTGTTTGAATGTATACAATCAGGGGCATTGAATACTTCAACATACTTAAATAACAGTCTATTACATGTGTGCATGTACTGTATCCTGCAGTAGTTTGGAGAACTAAAAAGGAGAAATGTTTGCAGTGTCAGACATCCCACTAAGAAGCTTATAGAACATAAAAACAACATAATATACAATATCTAGGAAATGTATAGTCCAGGTTCTGTAGCTCATATTGCACTTTCAAGCTTCCTTCTCTCTCCTATTCATAAAATAAGTCTTGGTTTCTGGTTTTAGGTATGCATCCATCTTGCATCCTAGTTCTGATGTTACCATTTCACGAATGGGAGATAGAAAGTGAGGGCAATAAAGACTGCATGAACTTTACTTGAGGAGGAGTAATTACTTTTAGATGCAGTCTAATGCTGCCTATACACATGGCAATTTTAATCACTCTTACCCAACTTTTAAAAAAAAATTGCATTAAAGTAATCAACTCCCAACAATTGATTACCTTGCATAGTTTTATCAAACTGGCATGGATAGCGGTAGGTTGCGTTGTTCAATTGCTTTTGTGATCGTAAGTTGCTAAAAGATTGTCATGTGTATAGGCAGCATTACGATGACTCAGTATAACCACTGAAGGGATGCACAGACACTCTGCCATGCTTACTTGGGATTCATGGTTCCTTGCAGCTTTATGGTGGCCATAACTGGTCCAATCCCACTCTTGATCTTAAAGGACTGATGCCAAGCTCTGGCCACGATGGGCCATTTTTGAGCTATCCCTTGGGAAAATTAACAAGGACTCCCAAGCACTAGAAGCCCACTGAGGTTTGCACCCAGAGATTTACCACTTGTGAGGAAATCTCCTTGCAAGCAGGGACCAATTCTTTCCACTTATATTGAGAAAAGAAAAAGTAAGCAATGTGTCACATTTTCCATTGGCTTAAAATCAAGACAGTTAGCGTATCCTTAAAGAGAAGGATGCTACCTCTGGTTTCATGATCCTATTCACATCCTGGATTAGTCCCTTGCATCTTTACAGCCCTTGCAAAGGAACTTTCCTGACTCCGTTTTTAAATGCCTGATGATACGTGCCTGATTTTTCCAGCATAAAATGGCCAAATCTGTAAGATATAGTCAGCGGGAACCCTGCCAGATCTTCTGCAGCACTTGAAAACAAATGAAAACATAAGTGATAACAAATAAAGTTACTGTGCAATTGAATTTTTGATCCCTCAAACCATATCTAAGCGGATAACAGTCAAGTAGTTGGGGGTGGCGGTAGTTCATATACACCTCAATAATGATCAGATTAAGACGACATTTACCTTTCTTTGCAAATCACAGTGCATGAGAAGCTACAAAAATAACAGTGATCTAACTCATTTGTTTAAATTAAGCTACTGCTTAGGTACTGCAAGGTACTGCTTGGTCCTTGAAGAAAGCTTGTCCTGAAAAATTTTATATTAGTGCAAATAAAAAAGTATCACGGACAGTACTCAATTTTCTCTGTTTAAATTAAGAATACTGTTAAATTGGGTAATTAAATAAAGACATCTACATAAGCATCTTATAAAGTGCTCTTAAAAAAGGCTTGCAAAAACGTTGGAAGACATTCATCACTATGAATATTTAAGCACAGTTGTTGTCTTTTCACTGGCCCAGTTTCAAGTTCATTAAAAAAAAGTCTCCAAGCTTGCACAAAACAATGCAATGCAGAAATGCATATATATATATATATATATATATATATATATATATTCCTATTTTCTATATGAAGAGACCTGTTAATAAAAAGATGTACCCATACAGATCTAGATACCAAAACCCAATATCAGCATTATCTGTGCGACTGAGTATCCGTCTTGATGTAAGTAGAATGCATACACCATTAAAAGATATACTTGTTTTTTAAAAAATCAAATAATTTAAAAAAGAAAAATTGAAGAGGGGACCCCACTTTCTGTGCTAATGGTGAAAAGTTAATCCAGTACTTTACTTTGTATTAGAAACACCTCTCAGTAATATAGGACAATGTGTGTCAGGAACGAAAAAGATGTCTTACAAGTGTATTTTTGTTGTTAAATTGTGCTTATGTACTGACAGCTATCTACTAGTCCTGGAAATTTGTGTGCGCTGGCACAAAACCTACAAGCTCCAGTCAATAACTGCTGTAGAGTCAATCCCCATTCACCTCCTGCAGTGCAAGACAAATGGAGGGTTAACCAACTCCCAAGACAAGTCTCCTTTATGCCTTTGTATTAATCCCAATGTGATCTGTATTACTCAGCCTATTAACCCTGCAAGGACCACACAGTGCAGGTGACAGTCATACTCCTGGCTCCACTGAGTGGGTCACAATGGTACTGAGATTTCCTGGTACTTGTGCTATAGTTTTTAATCATGACTGTCTTTTTGTGTTTTATTGCAGGGAACTAAACTGATGATTAGACTGACTGGGAATAATTTGTATAAGGTAGGTACATATATCTGTCCACAGATAAAACTTTAACAAAGTAGTGCTACTACTGCAAAATTAATATTTAAGCCTCATACAAAACAATGAGAAAAACGAAAAATACGAAAGAAAGATACGCGATCGTATAATAATCTGATCATTAGTACACAGCTGTCTTCCGAAATTTTCCAAAGGGACAAACACGAAAGTTGTTCTCATAAGATACCAGATAGTGTGATTTTCATTTAATCAGTACAGTTTGTGTCCAAAAATACAAAACAAATACATTACAGCACGTCTGAAATTTTTTTTCTTCCGTACGAGAATTTTCGTACTTTAGTAATCTATTTGCATTCAGTATGGTGACTAGCATGCAAAAGAAAACAGAGGATTATTTGTCCAATAATCATATTGTGTGTACTAGGCTATAGCGAAATATTACCGAAACCCTTTTGTAACTGTCAGTAGGAGGAAATTGCTTGTTAAAAGTGCTTATCACTAGATTGGACTGACTAGACTATCTATCTATCATCTTCTATTGTAATTAAGCCATTCAAATATTCCTAAAACCCCATCAACAGGCATGCAATGCAAGCATAAGATTGTTGCTGTAGCAGCTGGGGATGGTCAATTATTCAGGGACAAACTGTTTAGCACTAATAATTGGGGATGGTCTTTTGTCTGTCATTTGACTACTACTCCTCCTAGAGACTTCCATGTTAATCTTCTGCAAAGATAGTGCTCTGCTGGATGACTTGCGGAGCGTGTTCTGATGCTAAGTGATGACTTACAATAACAACAAGAGCTCAATTAAAGTAGTGTGCATGCACGCTACGCATAAATGCTTGACTATTTTTTCTTTTTTGGTGTGCACCAACCGTGTAGTAACTATGTAAAATTGTTTCATGCAGTATTTTTTCTAGATGCTTTTTAGCTCAGTATATTGGTGTGATCTAGGTTGACTTGAAACAATGCATTACTGATAAAGTTTGTTTTAGCCAGGTTTTAAAAAAAGGATCAAACTGAAATAATGCAATGCACCATTAGTTTTAAAATGTACCCTTTTAGCTAGAGCACAGGGAAATACAGTATGTCATCTTCCGTCATAAAACATATAATGGGATAGTAGATAGATAGATAGATAGATAAAGAACATTGTATAAAAAAATGTAATATGGGATTGCACCAAAAAAGTTTCATACACTATCAAAACAAAAAAAAACAGTATAAGTAATTTGTAAAAATAATTTAGACATTTAAAAAATCCTACTTGGCAAAAAAAAAAATCTAAACAATTTACAGTAACAAAAAAAAACAGCATTAAAAGGCAAAAAAAGTTATAAAACACTGCCAAATATTCATAGTGGGTACTATAAACATAAAATATGTTTGACTTAATTTGGCATAATAAATTGTGTATCAGCAACCATTAAAATCAACATTTTACAGCACCTGTCATTATACTGATGATAAGTGACTCAAGCAATGGATAATAACTGTCTGGCCCCATTACACAGATCTCTATCAAATTCTTTAGCACAATGACAATGTACAGTGGGAAGTAATTAGCTAAGGGTAGGTGTTAATGACTGTGCACTCAAATCTCAATGCACATTACCTGAACTAAATGGGGGAGCAAACTGCACACTAATCAAGTAGATATGTGGAATGGGATGGGTATATCTGCTGTGATTGCCTTTCATGTGATAATATTGCACAACGGTTGGCAGGAAAAACATTTTTTTAATTTTATATTGAGTTTATTGAAGAAATATAGAAGTACAGAAATTGTTTCTACAAATTATTTCTCCATATATATAACAGAAAATTGGAATAATGAGAACTAATAGATATTCTTCACATAACCATTGGTATAAAATAAAATAAAAAAATAAAAGTAATTGTCAAATTGCATATACACACAAAAGTAAATACACATAAACTCTAAATAGACTGTCAAATAAATAAACCTGAAAATAAAAACACAGAATTGAAGAAAACTGTCTATCACATGTGTAAAATATTGTATAATATATGTATTGTCCTTATGATCAGAGGAGTTGAGCTTTAAAATGTGAAGAGGCACCAAATAAAATGATGTTATGGAATAGACTAAATTTAATATACAGGCAAAAAAGAGTTGTTCAGCTGGAACACCTCTTTTTTTTTTTAATTGAAAACATTATTTTACTATCATTTTCTAATTACCTTTTTAATAGCAGATACGCGAAAAAAAGGTAAAAATTAGAGTTTGGGGCATCCACATTGTAGTATAAGGCACACTTAATCACACCTCAAACGAAACTAGTATTTCAGGAGATGAAACCAACAGTACTACTAAACATGTATCTTAAGAAAAGAACAATAGATAAAAAAAGGTTATAACTGGATAAGAAAGGACACCAAAACTGTTAATTATGAGACCATTGGTAGAGTATGTGCCAGACATGGAGGAAGTGTCAGAACTCAGGTATGGATTGTAAGTGGTACCCAGTGCAAATTGAATCATTTGGATTGTTTGGTGATTAGTTATCACAGATCACTTTGATCCATCAGTTTGACAAGAAAGATATTTTCAGATAAAAGCACTTTGTATTTCAAATGCGATGTGAGAAAGTTCAGTTTAATTAGTGAAAAGCACTTTATCTTAAGTTCCATTTGCTCTAAATTCATTAAGCAATATTGGCTGAATTAGTAGCCTACTTGTCTAATAGGCAAGCATTTTAGGAGTTTCTCAACCAATAATTCCTTTTATATATCAAGACTAGTTTTATTGGAAAAATATCAGAACTAGGCATGTAAACCTAACCTTCCTTTTAATTTTTTTAAGTATCATAATTACATCTGTAAAAAAGTTTCTGTAAGGATAGACCAAAATATAAAAGACTGTTTCACACAGAAATCCAATCATACAATACAGAGCATCTCAAGCTACCTGTACTAAAAAGGCACACATCATGAACATATAGAGATTTACCTCTTTTGTAGCATTAAACTTGCTATACAGGGTTGTTATTATTATTATACAGGATTTATATAGCTCCAACAGTTTGCGCAGCGCTTTACAAAATGAGGGCAGGCAGTACAGTTACAATATAATTCAATACAGGAGGAACCAGAGAGCCCTGCTCATTAGCGCTTACAATCTTAAGAGTCATATAAGTCATACTAATCAAGAAATGGTCAATAGTAAATGTGAGTTCCCAACATTTTATGCTTAACCCGATTCATTTATTTTGCAGCGATCTTTAACACTATTCGATTGTAAGCTCTTCTGAGCAGGGCCCTCTTAACCCTCTTGTATTTTATTGTATTGTAACTGTATTGTCTCCCTTTTATATTGTAAAGCGCTACATAAACTGTTGGCGCTATATAAATCCAGTATAATAATAATAATAATAATAACACTGTATCCAGCACATCTACCATTGCATTATTGAGGAAAGGCACTAGTGTTTGTCACATTAGGTTCAATTCACAAAGCTCACACCAGATAAGGATACTTGTTTCCAAAACAGTGGCAGTTATTTTCAGTTGATTCCAATTACATTCATATGGCTAAAATGGAGATACTTATCCTTGTGTTATAGCTTTATGATATGAGCCAGAAAAAAAAACTTCATAACAAAGCAAAACCAACATCAATATAGCCATAATGATAAAACTGTGGCTTCATATAAATTCAGACATCACATTTGTTCAAAGTCATTAATGAGCATTTTTGAAATTCTTGGGATACATGTGGGAAAAATAAGTTTAGAGAAGTATAAGATCCCCTGAGCATAAAGGTGACGTTATTACAGGTCCCATTAGGGAATACCCTCAAATGCCGGTAATTGAGAAGATGTTGAGCCAATTACTTAGTATCATTGCTGCTTAGTAGTTTATTGCAGTCCTATTAACTTGTGCTTGTATACAGAGCTCCTGCCTTGGCTGAAAGAGCAACATCCCCCACTCCTGCCCCAAGGGGCTACAGCCTGAAGGGGGTAAAGAGAATAATTCAGAATATTCTCAACCAGATGTGATTCTGGAGGAGTAGGCTAACAGATCCCCCTATCTCTGTTTACCCAATTAGCACAGTATTAACACACCCTCAGTGATTGCAATTGACACCCAAACAAAAAGGTGTAATAGGATATTAGCTGGGGACACCTCACCCATTTTTCCCCATGTTAAATAAATCCTTTTGTATCTCCCAGATCACTATGTGGAACCATTGTCTTATGTCATTACCCCCCTGGTGAACATACTGTAAGGAGGGGCATTTGACTATCAATGGCTGTGGCTATGGCTTCAGACTTTGGCCATTTTACACTATAAAACCTTAAAATGCATTAAGGACAATAGAAATTCCCCTATTAAAGTCTCATTATCTCCAGAAAAACAGAAAACTCTTCAGTTTAAACATTTAACTCAACTAGACAGAGAAAAGTGAAACACTAAATTACACTGTATTCCCCTGTGATGTGATGTGATGTCCATTTAGTGTGGTATTCCTATTAAATACTTTTTGAATAAATCCCCCCCAGGTATCTACATATATATATATATATATATATATATATATATATGTATTGATAGATAGATAGATAGATAGATAGATAGATAGATAGATAGATAGATAGATAGGAAGATATGCATGTCGTATTCATGAACAAATATTCATTACACGCACTAGTACCCTAAAGACGACAAAACACTTTTTTTTTGTTAAAATCCACATTACTACCTTAAAATGTTACCCCACCTCAAGTTCTTGTAAAGTCTCCACCCGGAATTGAGGGGGAAGTGTACTGGGCAGTAACGGGGGAGGGGGTGAGTGGGTGGAGATTTCCAGACACTCTTTGATTTAATTAGTTAGTGGTCTGGAGGGGGAGCTTTTAAAGCAAACATTGATCTTACCTGTACTCAGTAAGCTCAGAAGACTTCTTGGACATAGGATATAGCTTTGGAACATGGAATAATTATTCCTACTTTCTGGACCTTTTACATGGGAAATTAAGCATCATCTCTGGTGTCTGTATTTTTCAGAAGAATCTAAAGGAGATTTGCTAACTGCTTTAAGATCTTGGTGAAGTCAAAGAGTCTGAACAAGGAGCTAACAGGTCTTCAACTACCAAGGCCTCCTAACACCCAAGCTTTGAAATGATGTCCTACATTAAACAGCCCCACTATGCAGTGAATGGGCTGACATTAGCTGGAACAGGAATGGATCTACTGCATTCGGCAGTGGGATACCCAAGTAAGTACTATACCTTAGTATTGTACACTATTATTTTTGTGTTGTAAGTTATTTTTTCCTGTGTTGTTTTGCTATTCAAGTCTTAGTGAAGAATCATTTTAGATAAAATTATTTTTTGCTATTTTGTGCTATAAAATGTCAACAATTACAAATACTTGTGAGATGTTTATTCACAAAAGCACTGTGTTATATAGATGAATAAGTGTAGGATCGTTTTAGACAGAAACAACATTAGTTTAATAATAATGTTAAATTACGAAGAAGAAAAATACAGAGCTTTAAACCAGGTAGCTCAATTTAAAAGTTTTTTTTTTTTTCTGTACTATTTTTTCGAATGTTAATCTAAATATGATTAGTCTGCTGAACTGGGTTCTGTATCCTGTTACATCCATTTGATTTCTAGATATGCATTGACTGCTATTTAGGAATAATTCAGAGCTGTGTTATACATTGGGGTTGATTTACTAAAACAGGAGAGTGCAAAATTTGGTGCATAGAAACCAATCAGCTTCCAGATTTTTTTTATTTTTTTTTTTTAGTCAAAGCTTAATTGAAGTTGATGTTAGAAGCTGATTGGCTACCATGCACAGCTGCACCAGATTTTGCACTCTCCAGTTTTAGTAAATCAACACAATTTTCTCTAATAATAGGTCAGAACACAGAATTGTAACTGGATGTGTTAAGCTAAATAAAAAACTTTTTGTTAAAAAAAAAATGGCCAGAAAGAAAAACTGAAATTAATTTCTTTCCTACATCATCTAGTAACCTATGTACTGTAGAAAGCATAAGAGAAAAATGTAATCCTAGACGGGATATTCAGTTCATCTGCATTATTCTTTGTTTAAATATAGCTAATATTTCCTTAGATAGCACACACCGATCATGTTTATTTATATAGCATGAACTGACTTGGAATTGAGTAACTCTGTTAGGTATTGGTTATTAAAACATCGCATTTCTATATCTAAACTCTTTCCTTTTTAACCAATCTCAGCCACTCCAAGGAAACAAAGAAGGGAGAGAACGACTTTCACCAGGGCACAGCTTGATATTCTGGAAGCCTTATTTGCTAAAACCCGATACCCCGACATATTCATGAGGGAAGAGGTGGCCTTAAAAATAAATCTGCCTGAATCAAGAGTACAGGTAAGAAGTCAATAGCTTATATTATTATCACTGATATGTCAGTTTTTATGCCTCTGCAATTGCCACACATGGCAATGAATTTAACTGCTGCTTAGGTTGAGGATCTATGCAGTCTATGTTAAGGAGCCAGAAAACATGTCTATGCTCCAATGACACAAGCAGAACAAAAAAATCTCAGGCACCAAATCAGATTTTTAGTGTACATTGGCTGTCTAGCTCTTTGGATTAGTCAAGCCCCAGTTTTAAAATATTACGATTCTTGCCATATTTTGCCAGCTGTGAGAAATGGCTCCTTTCTGATCTGGAGAAAGGCATGGATTAATACATCTCTATATCACCCTTTAATTTTTACATACAGTTAGTTGTAAGGAAAGCGTACAGTTTGCTGTGACTGATTTTTTTATTTTAAAAATGTAAGACCCTAAGAAAAAAGTTCAACAAATGTGATGCTTCTAATCAAGTTAATCAGGTGTTGGTTTTTTACGTTGCATTAAATAAATAAAAAATCTGCTCTTATAAAAGAACAATACCGTCTCTTTGCATTTTCTTTAAGGAAAAAACTGTGTTTTATTATGACCATCAATAAACATAAAACATAGTGGTACAGAGAATGAGGTAGTACAACCCACAATTGTCAGGGGAAATTACTTCTTCTCATTGAAAATAGAAATGTGTGCTTGCTCCCCCTTCATTATACAAACATAAAATCGTTAAGATTTTTATGCTCATAATTTTTCATGGCTTATGTCTATATGGCATGTGTTATGAATGATAAGAAAATGTCATGAGGCCCTGCCGGGTATTGCTGTGGTATAACTCCACAGCGTGCAGAAGGTGCAAGTACCCCAGGCCCCTTACATAATTTCAACCCTCCTTTTTTACCAGTTGTGTGCAAACACATCACTTTTTCTGAAACAAAGTAGATATTTGGGTTGATTTACTAAAGGCAAATAGACTCTGCAAGTGCAGTTGCTCCAGAGCTTAGTAAATGTGGTAAAGCTTTACTTTGCAAAGAATACTGAATCACATGCAGGGAAAATTTAAAAAAAACCTGCATTTTTGCTTGCACATGATTGGATGTTGGAAATCATTAGAGCTTCTGCTCATTTACTAAGCTCAGGAGAAACTACTCTTGCAGGGTGCAACTGCACCTTGTAAAGTGCACAGTCTATTTGCCTTTAGTAAATCAACCCCATTGTCTGTTCTTTACATCCTTTAGTTTGTTATTTCCCGGTTGAGCATTTATTCTGACTATGGAGGTTTTCTTCTTGCAGATAACATTTGCAGGATTCTTGAGTAATTATTTTCATTTTTACAATGGTCAATATTTTTTTTCTTAAAAACAGAAATCATAATGTTAAACAGTTACAAAGGGCATTTCAAGGTTTTTTTTCATAAAATATTAGGAGGGCCTTTTTTAAACTTTACTCTATGGCCCTATAGCTTATAGTCATGCCCCTAGCTTTATACAGTCTTTGTTTGGATTTAATAAACTATTAGCTGAGCAAGACTTTCATATAAAAGGTCTCATGTAAACCCACAATGTGACTTGGCTCTCATGGAGGGAGCCATTCCCTGACCTATGTACCACTAACAAATTCTGAGGTAGTAAAGCTCAACCTGTAGAACGAGTCAGTGCCTTGGAAATAGTTTGTGGTACTTGAGATGTTTCAATGGGTTTAAAGTAACCCATATACACTTCTGCAAATGTTTCAGGAAATATATTGTATGTTCTATCTAGTCTGTTAATCCTATTTATTCATGGTTACATTTTACTTTTCAACTTGTAGGTTTGGTTCAAGAACAGACGGGCCAAATGTCGCCAACAGCAGCAGCAAAGCAGTGGGCAGGCCAAACCTCGTCCAGCCAAGAAGAAAACTTCCCCAGCAAGAGAGACTAACTCAGAAGCTAGCACCAATGGCCAATATAGTCCACCCCCACCTGGCACAGCAGTGACTCCCAGCTCCACAGCTAGTGCCACAGTCTCTATCTGGAGTCCAGCCTCCATATCACCAATTCCAGACCCTCTTTCTGCAGTCACCACTCCTTGTATGCAGAGATCAGCTGGATATCCTATGACATACAGTCAAGCCCCAGCCTATACTCAGAGCTATGGTGGATCCTCATCTTATTTCACAGGCCTGGACTGCAGCTCTTACTTATCTCCCATGCACCCACAGCTCTCAGCTCCAGGTGCCACGCTGAGTCCTATTGCCACTCCCACCATGGGTAGTCATCTCAGCCAGTCCCCAGCATCTCTCTCTGCCCAGGGATATGGAACTTCCAGCCTAGGCTTTACATCGGTGGATTGCTTAGACTACAAGGACCAAACTTCCTCTTGGAAGCTTAATTTCAATGCCACTGACTGTCTTGATTATAAGGACCAAAGTTCATGGAAATTCCAGGTCTTGTAAATCAAGTTGAAGACTCCAAAGCTTGATATTCACGAATCTTAATCAACTAGATTCAATGGCATGGCTGAAGTCCAGCAGTGGGTAGATAACAAAACACATCAACTTCAAAAACTTCAGTGTCTATTTCTTGGTAGAAGAGCATGCTGAAATGTTGTACTTAGAAATAACTTCCACTTCTCCAATTATAAATCAAATTCTCTCTGATGTTGATGGGTTTTGTCAGATCTGGGATATGAAAGCACTTCGGTTGAGGGTAAAAAGAACTTTCTGTCGTACCATATAGCTGAGTCCAGTTTTGGATTTTGCCTTTGACTATGCATTGTGTACAAAAAACCAACAACACCAACTCCACTGTCCTCTCATTAGTCATCAGTGTTTAGATTGGCAACCGTTGAAGAAAGATTTGCTAAATGCTACCAAACATTCTAGATAAGATCTAGATCTTTGGAACTTGGAAAAGGCACAATTAACAAATTTCTGTTACGTCCACCTAGTAAATTCTAATCTGCTATGCCTATTTCCTTGCCTACAAATTGTGGCAACAGTGTATTAATGTGTTGCGGGTGGACCATACATAACATGTCTGTTTGAAGTTTGGGACGTGATGCTACTGATGCCATAATAATGTTAGGATGATTCCATTTTGCCTACCCAGTCTGTCGCTTTTTATCCAACAGGAGCTGTCAAAAAATTGTTTAAACCACCTAAGCAGAGCCATGTAAATCTGGATGTATTTTTTCATGTATATTTTTAAAACCAGTTTAACTTATTTTATAAAGTCATAGTCCATTTCAAGTGGATGAGGGCTTGTCAATCCCGTTCCTTAAAAAATTAAATGTGTCCCTGTGTACTTGACTTGTATTGTGTAACATTGTATAGTGTTGTTACTAGTCTGTGTGTCTGCTGCCTCAAATGGTTGCTAAGAGAGAAGATTGTTTCTATAGATCTGTTATATTATTAATTATTGTTATTTGGAAAAAAGTGTGGAATATTATTAAAATACAATGAGTCATCCTTGTGTGTTGATTGTGCATCTGGTTAATACTAACATGCGAGAGTGAGAACTGGAAAGTAAAAACAGAGTAACAGTGACTCCTATAGCAATAATTAAAGAGTATATAATCCCTAACAATGAACTTCTCTTATTTACTCCCTTTTGGTTTATATATATATATATATATATATATATATATATACATACACACACACAAGCGTTTAAAGTACCATTCAGCTCCAGTTTGTAAATGTTGAACACAGATCCTAATGGGAGCGTTGATTGCCGATTTATGCAAGCTGCTAGCAGGCTTCAGCAAGCTTTCAACAAATTTTAAGAAGTGCTGAAGCCTGCTAGCAGCTTGTTTAAAGCAGCAATCTACACCCCCATTAGGATCTGGGATCATCATTTATAATCTAAAGTTTAATGATACTTTAAAAGCTTTAACAAAACCTGCCGAAAGCTCTGCAAATGCTTTGTCAAAGTTTGCTGTTCACACTGCTCTTACACAAGTTGAAGCCTGCGTGAAACATGTTTTAGGTTCTGAGTGCATTTCTGACCGATCAACAGTTACTCTGTAATTGTAGGGTCTTTAAATGGATAAAACTTGGGGAATATGCATGTATTGAGATATACTGCATATATATTCTTTTATTTTGCCCTGACATACATAACTTTGTATGGTAAACGTATACCTACAGGACAACTTCACCTACACCCATATATTCTACTTTTAAGTAGGCAGATAGATGTTTGCAAATCACCATTAAGGTTTCAATTGCACACAGTAGTGTCTACAAAGCCATGGTTAAGAGACATAGGTGTGTGCAGCCTATTGCATTAGAGTGTGCACCCCCAAAGCTTAAACACACATGCCTTTCTCTGCAGCCTCAGCTGCACTGGACAGTGAATGAACAGGATAGTGCTCTGTGCTGAGTGGCTTCCTGTTCATTCACAAACTGAAGCATAACCGAAGCATAGTAAACACAGTTTACTATGCTTCAGCTATGCATGAATACAGTGAGTGAGTGCGTGTTCACTGTGTTCATTTAGAAAAGGAAGGGGCCGATAAATTACTTATTTACAAGCCCCTTTCTCCACACCTGACACACCTCATGCGTATGTCTATGTGAAGTTAGTATTTATTTATTTGTGTTGGACAGAACTTTCCTGTGGGAGCCCTGAGATTTGTTACCCTAAAACAAACAAAAAAATTGATCCTGTTTTAAAGTATGAATAATAGCACAGTGCTTGTGATGTGTAATTTGGCCCCTTCTATCACCTAAAATACTTGGCTGATCCTGCCTGGTTTTGCCCTCCTCCCTGTAAACTGACCACAGTTTACCATAGTTGCTGAGCCCTGACTCCATGGTCAGTTTACGTACCTTCATCATCCGCAGCTCTCCTCTGTCCTCCTCTCCCCCCTCCTTGCCTGTCAGCTGTATCAGTGCCTGCCCATCCCCTCTCCTCCTGCAGACATAACTGTGTAATTTCAGGCACTCCCCAGTCTTAATGCTAATTGCCCTGTGTATGTGTTTTATTAAAAAATGCCATTCTATACCTTACATCCCAGAGCCTCTCTTCTCCGCCCCGCCTGCTGTAGCTGTCAGATTGGGAGAAGGAGCAGCGGGCGGTCACGTGAGCTTGCTAGGATTTAAGGTATGACACAGGGCACTTAGCATTAAGGAAGACAGGTAAGTGCCTGAAAATTACCAAGTGGGGTTACAACCACTTTAAAGGCATCTAGTGTATGCTGGGAACCAAACAAATCTGCAATCAGATGCTCTTATGGGTTTGGGAGGATAAAATGCAAAAGCCCCCCAACAACAGAATTACAACGAAAGCATCTGCTCTTATAGTATCACTCTCTCTTCCACCAACCTAGCTAAATGTCACTGCAATGTTATTGCTCAAGTAAAGCCCGGTACGCATGTACTGAAATTTGGTCGGTTCAGCAGGAACTGGCTGACTCTCAGTTCATGAGCTCCGCTGTCTGTTCAATAGAAACTGGTCTAACGACTGCCTTTGGTCGAATGGTCATGCTGGAAAACTAGCATTCAATCAGCGCTTGCACCCAATGGCTGCAAGAGCTGATCTGTGTATTCTGACAGGGGGGCGCTCCCCCTGTCAGAATACAATAGAACAGCTGAAGAGATCCCCGCATCAACAGCGAGGATCTGTCAGTTTTTTTCTGTTCAACCCGCTGTACACCCAACTTGAGAGTCTGTGGCATCTCAGAAAGCTAGTGCTCTTTTAGAGATCTTCTTTCTGATAAGTTGCTATTCTGATATGGTCCTAAAGATGGCGATAGTCTCTTTGCAATCTCCCTTTAAATTTACCAACAACGATGTAGTGCTAGGGCCTACTTAAATTGTTACTAAACCCACAACAGTAAAATCAGTGTGTATATGCAATAAAACATGCTTGTTATACTCAATGTGGAACCTAAGGGGTTAATCCTCTGCATTGTGTATAAAGGGTGATCCTGTCTTCTCTGATCCTCCTCTTCTTTAACCGACTCCAACCCATCTACTGGTAAAACAGAGCATTAGGAGTCAGGCTGCACATGCTCAGTTGAGTGTGTATTGCTAGATTTGCTTGTTTTTTTTTTCTTGAGCGAGTGCATGTGATCAGCTCAGGGCCAATCAGCACTATTCAGACAGAGGGTCAGGGGAGAATGAAAACTCATCCTACAAGCTTTAAGCAGATACTGATAGAAGTCACAAGAATGCTCTAAAAGCTGATGAAAAAAAAGGTATTTAGCAGTTTATATTGACTAAAACAATTGCATTTCTATGTTCTGTGTACTGTGGGAGACCAGATATAATGAATGCAGGGTCCTGGGTTTAGTAACACTTTAAAAGCCCTTTAATTTATATCTTGGCACACCCTCAAACTACTCAACTACTAACATACTAATTGTTGGAATATGCAAATAAAATGATACATTAATGTAGACCTTTATATTTACAACTCTACATCAATAAATGCCTGTCATGTCAATGTACAGCAATAGTAGCATTTTTTTTTCTAAAAAGTAAGTGTACCTCTTATTGTTACACAGTAGTCCATTAACTTTCGTCTGCTGCAGACAATAGAAAACATTTCTTCAGTCTCTTTTTCCACAGTGATCAGATTTCAACACTGTAACATTGTATAAGGCTGGGTTCACACTGCTGCAGTGCAAATTTTCTGCGAATTTAATACGATTGCGATGCAAGTTTTTTTCAGTTCAGTCAAAAGTGCGATTTCTGCATGTGTTGGTGCGAATCTACTGCAAAGGAAGCTGGAGTTGGAGGGGGAAGCTAGTGATGTGAATGGGAGATTGCGTTTTCAATCCGTGTTCTATTGTAGTCTATGGAGCTGAATTCGCAATGCACAGCATCGCACACGGATCAAACTCGCACAGGACCCTTTTTTTTCATGGATTAGATTCGCAACGCATCTATGTGAACTGCCCTGGTAGAACACTATGTTATTGGAGATGACTTGCAAATTTAATCTATCGCAACGGCTTAAATTCGCAGTAGTGTTTGCAGCAGTGTGAACCCAGCCTTAGGCCACAAATTATGAGGCTGCAGGAGGGGCTAATCTGTATTAGGGTGGCTTCATATTGCCCTGCTGTGCTTTGACTAAAGTGCCGCTATAGACCTGTACACATGAAGAGAATATCAGATGAAAAAAAAACACATTCTGGGGGTCCGTCCGATAATCTATTCATTAGTACATAGCTTTCGGGAGTAGATCATGACAGTTTAGGCAAAAATATCCAAAAGGGACAAGCACAAAAAATGTTCTCGTGAGATAACAGAACAAGTGATTTTCGTGTAATTAGTATATTATTTGTACAAAAAAATTGTGTGACCAAGACTACGCATGCTCGGAAACAAACGAATACATTACACTACAATGCAATACATTACATCACTTCCGAAGTTGTATTCCTCTTACAAGAATTTTCATAACTTTAGTAACCTATTGGTTTTTGATAAGAGACTAGCATGTCAAAAAAATGGACAATCATTTGTCTGATACCCTCATTGTGTGTACTACAGTGTTGCCAACCGCCAGTAAATTTACTGACAGTTTGTAAAAATCAGTGATTTTTAGAATTGTCTATAAATATCAGGGTCTGATAATTTGTCATGCTGTGCTGACTTTTTAAGTGTTAACTGGGCAAACTACTTGATATGGGTATTGTCAGTGTTTCCATGTTGTGTTCAATTTTTAATAGGAGTTCAGTTATTTTTCAGGTTGCCAGTAAAATATGTGCTCTGCCAGTAAGATTTTCCATGATTTGCCAGTAAAAAATGATGCGGGAGGTTGGCAACACTGGTGTACTAGGCTTAACCCACGATTTTTGGGTTAACTGATTTTTTTTTCATAGACTTCAATTATGTCCCGTAGTTTTGGTACACTTTCAGAAAGTGCACGAAACTCCTACAGGGCAATGTAAAGCTGCCCTTAGACATTTGTAAAAAAGGCAAAGAACTGCACAGTATTCAGAATTTACATGATTGTTGTCTATGAGCCATCACCTCCATCCAGGAAGCAGATGCTGACCCTAAATAATGCCTTAACAGAGATGGTTCTGTCCTTATGAAGAGGAAAGCCAATGAAGATATTGTCAGGAGTAGTGGGATTTCTGAGATGTTAGGTCTGTTTTAAATTGTAATGTGTGCGGCAAGCTTAAGATACATTTTCCCTTGCATGCTTGAATAGATAAGGACCCACAGCAACACAACAGATCCTTTGGAACCTATGCAGCACATGCATCAGATTCTTGTGACATAAATAATACCTACCATACATACCAATGCTTCACAAAATATAACAACCTGGAAGATCACCTACGTAGTAAAGAACTCACAAGGATAGTGCAAAGGTATGTGGGAGAGATGAAAGGCAAGGGTTCTTGAATCAGGATCATATAAATGAGTAGTGGTTATTACCCATGCCACCACGTTTTCAATGTCTTTGGAAGTCCAATGTGTCTTACCCCATTGCAACAAATTAATTTGATCACTTGGCCTGAAATTATTTTGTCCAGTACCTGGTGTAATATATGACTATTTATACTTATATACACTATATTCTCAAAAGTATTGGGATGCCTGCCTTTGCACGCACATGAACTTTAATGGCATCCCAGTCTTAGTCTGTAGGGTTCAGTATTACGTAAGTTAGCCCACCTTTTGCAGCTATAACAGCTTCAACTCTTCTGGGAAGGTTGTCCACAAGGATTAGGAGTGTCTATGGGAATGTCTGACCATTCTTCCAGAAGCGCATTTGTGAAGTCAAGCACTGATGTTGGACGAGAAGGCCTGGCTCGCAGTCTCCACTCTAATTCATCCCAAAGGTGTTCTATCGGGTTGAGGTCAGGGGCTCTGTGCAGGCCAGTCAATTTCCTCCATCCCAAACTCACTCATCCATGTCTTTATGGACCTTACTTTATGCACTGGTGCGCAGTCATGTTGGAGCAGCAAGGGGTCATTCCCAAACTGTTCTCACAAAGTCCAAAATGTCTTGGTATTCTGACGCCTTAAATGTTCCCTTCACTGGAACTAAGGAGCCAAGCCCAACCACTGAAGAACAACCCCACACCATAATCCCCCCTCCACCAAATGATTTGGACCAGTGCACAAAGCAAGTCCATAAAGATATAGATGAGCGAGTTTGGGGTGGAGGAACTTGACTGGCCTGCACAGAGTCTTGACCTCAAAACGATAGAACACCTTTGGGATGAATTAGAGCGAAGACTCCAAGCCAGGCCTTCTTATCCACATCAGTGCCTGACCTCACAAATGTGCTTCTGGAAGAATGGTCAAACATTCCCATAGACACTCCTAAACCTTGTGGACAGCCTTCCCAGAAGAGTTGAAGCTGTTATAGCTGCAAAGGAAGGGCCAACTCAATAGTGAATCCTATGGACTAAGACTGGGATGCCAATAAACTTCATGTGCGTGTAAAGGCAGACATCCCAATATGTTTGACAATATAGTGTATTTATATACAGTATATATATTGTTCTACTGAAACAATGTACACCACTGTTGCGAGAGCTGCTCTGCTATGCAATCTAGAGGCTATTAGATAATTTTTTAAGCGCAACTCTATTTTTTGGGCCCCCAGTCTTCCATCCATGTCCTCTGCATCTGTTTTTAAAAATTCTTTGCATACACACCTTAAAGGCTAAGTTCACTTTTTTCCCCTAAAAGCCAGCTCCCCTATGTACCAATAAATCCTTAATGTACCTTGGTTGCAAAAAAAAATTTGATTTTGAGAGCAAGGCCTTACTTTAGCTCTTACTGTATTTCTTCTTCAGCACTTCCTGATATATAGATATGGGATGGAGAAACAAGTAAGACACAGGAATGCATTTACCAGCTGACCTCATTAGCACACATTCGCCCATCAACTAGGTTTGCAAAGCACCCCCTGCATTCCAGCATGTGTACATTTGCCTGGTTTCCCCACGTCTCTCCAGATGGGCTCAGACCGCATGCTACACTCCCTGGGACGGAATGCAGCCCACAGGACACCCCTGATGTAGTGCAAGGGCCTGCCTATTTGGATACAGAGTGATTGCATAGATAGTGTGTCCTCCTAATATATTGTTTTGGTAAATTTAAAGGAGCTTGTAAAGAGATTGTACAATCAGATTGTATAGTGTATGACCACATTTATACACCTAGTTGCGCTTTCAGTGTCATTAACACAGAAGCAAACACATGAAAAAAATGGGTGACCAACGCAGCAAAAGTAAAAAAAATGTGCAACTCGCACCATGCCAAAATGTCCCATGAGCTACTTTACCATGTGTGGTGTAGCCCATTCAAATCAACAGGCTGCCCTATGCGTGTCACTGGAAAAACAAGCCAAAAAACGGGCGCTCCCACTACTCTACGTATGAATGGGACCTGAAGGTAAAATTAGTGCATTTACAAAAGAACAATGAGGCTCCATTCAACCTGTTTCCAAATACATGGCAAACCACACAGAAAATGAGCGCTTTGCCATGCGTTTCAGAAACACTGTAAATATGCATCGTGCTTGTGTTACCATTACATGTTAAAGGTACCCCCAGTGCAGCAACTGCAACAAAACCTGTTGTTATGCCCCAATGGTCTGCTCAAAAAAAAGTTCTTGAGCTTCTCTGGGGTGATTGTCACATGTAGGGCAGCCCATTCAAGTGAATGGGCAGCCCAATGCGTGACAAGTGAAAACTCTCCAAAACACCCAAAACAAACACATGTGGGACTGAACACATGTGGGACTGTGAGTTTTCACTAGGTGGAGATGTGAATGAGGTCTGACAACTCTGCACTTGTATAAAGATGGCTATACACTGTGCAAGCTCCGTACAATTCCCTTTCGATTTACCAGAACTATGGAATTGGGGGACACACCTTATCAATCCATTCAATCTGTGTCAAATTTGGCAGGCCCTTGTACTACATAGCTGATGGGAGATCTAAAGGAGATTGTACAATCAGATTGTATAGGAAGTGGATGGAAGGTGGTATTGTAATGTGTAAGGTATGGTCCAGAGTGGTGAACACACCCTATCACACCCTCTTCTGTGATGCAACAAGGAAGTGAAGGCTTCTGGGAGATGACCTACAGGAAGTGAATGCTGATAGAATCTACAGGAAGTGATGGAATCTGAAAATCATTTTAAAGATTCAAATAAACTGAAAAGATCTTAAACCTCCTGTGGATAAGGTAGGTGAGAGAAAAGCACATTGGGATGACTGGGCCAGAAATGGCTTTGAGAAACACTTCTGTTTATTATGAAAAGTGAAATTCTGCCTGAAAAGGGGAACTTATTTTTTAATTTTAGGAGTCTTCCACATGGTCATGTGATGAGTCATGGGCTGGCTTCCTCCTCTCCAGCATCGGTGGTTCTTTCTCCTACATAGACCAGAATACACATCATGACTTATGAGCGCTAGTCTATGCAGCATTCTATTGTTAGCCCAGGTTGGGTGATGATGCACCCCATGGAGTGTGTTTATGACAACCTTGGTCCAAGGGAGTGGGTTGTATGAGGCTGACCTTCATCAAACCAGAAAAGGAACGACACTGGAGCATGGAGCAGGAAACCAAGGGCAACGATGGAATGAGGAGAGGGAGAGTAGTGCTTTGAAACATAAATACTTTTTCAGGTGTCTTTAACCACTTGCCGACTGCCGACCGGCGTCTGACGGCGACAAGGTGGCTCGATATCGCAGACCGCTGCCATATGACGGCGGCTGCAATATCCCGCACTGTGAGTGCGCTCACTGTGTTGGGGGGGGGGGTTGCCACATCATCATCATCCCTTTAATCCAGGACACATATTAATTACACAGGTTCTGTGGCTGATTAAGGTGGTAATCAAACTCACTTGGTACCTTGTCTGCATTAAATTAGCTTCAGAACCTGTGTAATCCATATGTGTCCTGGATTAAAGGGATGATGTGGCAACTCTAGGGGGGGCCAGGGAGCAAGTAGTGCGGACTCGATCGCCGCCAGATACCCGCGATGCCCCCCCCCGCCGTGAAAGAACGGAGGTTCGTGTAAGTAAACACGGATCTCCGTTCTGTTAGAGGGGGAAGGGCTGTGATCACAGGCTTCCTCTAAATGGAAGCTGTGATCACTACCTTCCCCCAGCCAGCCCAGCCCAGCCCACACACAGCTAGAACACGCCCAGGGAACACAGTTAACCCTTAGAGCGCCCCTCCAGGTTAACCCCTTCACTGCCAATGGCATTGACACAGTAATCAGTGCATTTTTATAGCACTGGTCGCTGTATAAATGCCAATGGTCCCAAAAAAGTGTCAAAATGGTCCGACATGTCCGCCGCAATATCGCAGTACCTCTAAAAATTGCAGATCGCCGCCATTACTAGTAAAAACTAAAAAAATAAAAACCCCAGAAATGAATTCTCAGCATCCGTAAACGCAGAAACTTTTGCGCAAATCAATCAATAAACGCAGATTGCAATTTTTTTTACCAAAAATATGAGGAAGAATATAAATCAGCCAAAACCGATGGAAAACAATGTTTTTTTATATATTTTTTTTGGGATTTGTATTTTAGCAAAAAGTAAGAAATAGTGTTTTTTTTTGCAAAATTGTCGCTCTTCTTTTGTTTATAGCGGTGATCAGAAATGACGCAGAGGTGATCAAATACCACCAAAAGAAAGCTCTATTTGTGGGAAAAAAGGACGCAAATTTAATTTGGGTACAACGTCGCACGCCCGCGCAATTGTCAGTTAAAGCGGCCAGTGCCGAATCGCAAAAAGTGCTCTGGTCCTAAAGTGGGAAATCCTTCCGGGGCTGAAGTGGTTAATGTAGTTTTGGTATGGACCAGAGTCGCTCTTTATCTTCTATAGTGTTAGCAGTGGGTGGAGCTTTCTCATATTTTAATGAGTGAATGCTGGCTTATGCAGCATTCTATCATGAGATCAGGTTGCTTGATGATACTCCCCCAGGGGGCAGGTCATTGAGAGCCTGGGCTCACAGGAAGTGGTTTGAATATTGGCATTCATGTTAATCAGCATTTATAACATATTCCCTGACTCTTGCAAAAGAAAAAAATACACAAAACGTATGATGAGGTCTAAGCCATTACAGTCAATGGCACTAAACCTGCATGACGGAAATGCAGAATTTAGGTGCCAATGGCCTTAGAAATAAAACAGCCATTAATGAGTGTCATTAAAGAGTAACTCCACTTTTGTTGAGAAAAAAAAATCCCCTCTGGGTGATCTATGTACATTGCAAGAATTTTATCAAACTTTGTTGCAGATCCCTACCTTTCTGTTATTCTGTGTACATGTGCTCAGTGAATATGTATGGGTGTGGTTTTATAATTATAAATCAGGGCTCTAATGAGGACAGTGTCAGGGTCTGCATCCCTTTGGATGTGATTTCCCTTTGAGAGTATCCCACCAAAAATTACATTTTTGTTGCAGGGGATGCTCAGAATCTGACTTGTATCTCAGGGCAGTCTTATGAGAAAATTAGTAAGCCAATCACACAAGTAGAAAATTAAATTTCTGGTGGGGCGTTCTGTAAACCATCTGTGTATAAATCGCCTCCAGGTAGTCATATTGCATTGCATTATACAGAGAATTACAGCGCTTGAAAAAGAAAGGGAATTTTTTAATGGCATTCAATTACAATATGACTTGTGTCACAATTTTATACACTGAATTTTTTTTTTTTATTTGCTGATTTAGTTTTTTCCAGCAAAAGTGGAGTTACCCTTTATTTGGAATCTTCAAAGATAAACTGTTATAATAATGTAGTCTTCACTCTGATAACAGACACTCATAAAACTGTTATATAATAAAGATGCTGTGGGTATTACAGGAAAGAAAACTACAAGCTTTTTAAGTGACGGTTCTCTCCACAGTCCAGAGATCAATTATCATCTCTGAGCTCAGGCAGGAGACAGGTCATCCTCCATGGAGAAATTCCAGTAGTCCAGAGATCAATTATCAACTCAGCTCAGGCAGGAGACAGGTCATCCTCCATGGAGAACTTCCGGTAGTCCAGAGATCAATTATCAACTCTGAGCTCAGGCAAGAGACAAGTCATCCTCCATGGAGAACTTCCGGTAGTCCAGAGATCAATTATCAACTCTGAACTCAGGCAGGAGACAGGTCATCCTCCATGGAGAACTTCCGGTAGTTCCAGAGATCAATTATCAACTCTGAGCTCAGGCAGGAGACAGGTCATCCTCCATGGAGAACTTCCGGTAGTCCAAAGATCAATTATCAACTCTGAGCTCAGGCAGGAGACAGGTCATCCTCCATGGAGAACTTCCGGTAGTCTAGAGATCAATTATCAACTCTGAGCTCAGGCAGGAGACAAGTCATCCTCCATGGAGAACTTCCGGTAGTCCAGAGATCAATTATCAACTCTGAACTCAGGCAGGAGACAAGTCATCCTCCATGGAGAACTTCCGGTAGTTCCAGAGATCAATTATCAACTCTGAGCTCAGGCAGGAGACAGGTCATCCTCCATGGAGAACTTCCGGTAGTCCAAAGATCAATTATCAACTCTGAGCTCAGGCAGGAGACAGGTCATCCTCCATGGAGAACTTCCGGTAGTCTAGAGATCAATTATCAACTCTGAACTCAGGCAGGAGACAAGTCATCCTCCATGGAGAACTTCCGGTAGTCCAGAGATCAATTATCAACTCTGAGCTAAGGCAGGAGAAAGGTCATCCTCCATGGAGAACTTCCATTCGGACACTTGACTGGCATTTCTGTTCTGACAAGGAGAGAATACAACCAAATAACACAAACACCTATCACTAGGAGGTAAGGCTGCACTATCATAATCAAAAAATCTTAAAGTAATTAGAGGGACGGGGGCTGGCACCAGTAGTCCAATGATATGAGAATCTTGACAGAAAGGCAAATGTCTGTCATCAATGTTTTGTGGAAATGTGCACTAGGTCACAGCTCTTCTACAGAGTGAAGTCCGCTCCAGTAGCCATATAGGGAAAAAAGGAGAAAGGCGTCTTTTATTGTACAGAAAACGAACATAGTAAAACTTATATTAAGGTAGGTGCAGGTGCATCCCTTCTAAACTGGAAGGAGGAAGGGGGGAAAGGCAGATCTCCTATGCCCGGTATGGTCTCTCCAAAAACGGTACAGTCCTGTGATATCAAAAGCCAAAAAGACACTGACAGCCCTGGCATATATATCCAGGTGGATGGACGAACCCTTGGAGCACAGCATGAACTGCGTCAGACGTCTACGGGACAGGAGAAGGGCCAAAAAGCCACAATGCGTTTCACAGCGTGTGCGCAGAAGACCCGCTGGGCATGCACGCTCCTTTGTCAAGTGTACCACAGGAGAGAGAGAGATTTTCTTTAACTTTTCTTTAACTTCCTGTCCTGAAGGTGCAAGAGGAAGTGAGAGGACATTTCCCCATAATTAGAGAAATTATTATTATTATACAGGATTTATATAGCGCTAACAGTTTACGCAGCACCTGTTTCCAGCCATCATCTGAACAAATGTTCCTACTGAAAGATTTATCCTGTACTCTGGTAACAACTTAAAATGTCTCCTCACCATCCTAATGGTCACCAGAACAAATAGAGGGGTGAATCTCCCCATCAAATGCCTCACTCTGGCATTGGATACATTTAAAGACAGCAGATGAGACTGAAATACAGATCATCCCATTATAAACTGGGCCAACTGTGAACCTGGAACTGCTGTTTTAAAGCACACAGTCTAAAATATAAAGCAATTGATTCCATTTACCATAGAGTGGTTTGGGGGTTTCCAAATCCCCATCAATGAGCTTCTAGGAAAAGAACTAGTGACCGCCAACCCCCCCAATATATTTTTCTGCTGACTCCTGGCTTGTGTGGTAAACACTGTTGTTTTGCAGGGAAAAAAGACTTAGAGGAAATCAGCTGCTTTGGATTACCATACTTAAGATCATTGTGCAATCACTCAGCAAACAAAGGTGTTAAGGGAAAGAAAGAATGCTTGCACAAACTGACCGAAATGAGCAAGACAGGCATGCAGCAGTGCTAAAACTGTTCCTGGCAGTGAAAAAAGTTTGCAATAATTTTAATAATTACCGACTATTCAAAACTTTTTTCTTTTTTAATTCTTTATTTAGAAAAAGGCATGGGTTTTACAGACTGCGTATACAGACATTGTAACATGATTAAGGCAGTTCAGACTCAGCAGAGGAGTCACAGAACAGTCAATAATACAGCAACTCATGTAAAGCTCAAAAGTAGGGTTGCCATCTCATCCCTTTAAACCTGAACACATATGAATTACACAGGTTCTGAGGCTAATTTAATGCAGATAAGGCCTCATACACACGGGCGTATATAAAAAAATAAACAAAACGTCGGGCCCGACGTCAAGGAAAAAAAGGCGACGTTTTTCGGCGTTATGTATTGACGTTTTTCGGCGTTAGTGAGCGTCGGCGTCAATAGGCGTCAATAGGCGTTTTTTAAAACAAAATCATCCCTCTGCTATTTTTCAACCTAAAAACGTCGGCGTCAAAAAACGCCGGAAAACGCCGGTATAATAATAGGTGGCATATGGTGGCATATGTTGGCGTTTCTTGGCATATTGTGGCGTCGGCGTCAAAAAACGTCAAAATGTTACAGCCTCAGAACGCGATGGCCATGGGTTCTACTTTCAGCTCACTAACGCCGACGCCACCTACAGCTCAGAAACGCCGACGTTTTTATGGGGCCATTGACTAACATGGAGAGCTGCAAAAAACGCCAGAAAACGCCGGCGTCAAAAAACGTCCGTGTGTATGAGGCCTAAGGCACCAAGTTAGTTTAATTACCACCTTAATCAGCCACAGACCCTGTGTAATTAGTATGTGTTCGGTTTTAAAGGGATGAGGTGGCAACCCTACTCAAAAGGCCAAAGGCCTAAAGTGTTAGCATTCTATCAAAAATCCATAAAAACTTTCCAAACATAATGGAGATTCCTTTAGCCCAGAATGCAAGTCCTTCATAAGTTGCCTGCCAGTTGCCAGAGACCTGTGTCCCATATCTTTCGACCACATATTTTAACTAATTAATAAGAGGGAGCAAACAAAAAGAACAGGGGGACAAAAAAGGGGGGGGGAGAAAGGGGAGAGTAAG
>BLSH010113654.1:671082-687969 GCA_018402905.1 Glandirana rugosa | reverse complement strand
TCCAGTCATCCTAGGCCTTCCCTGGCTCCGGGCTCACAACCCTACCATTAATTGGGCAACTGGCGAGGTCCGCTTTGGCTCCTCCTACTGTGTGCACCACTGCCTGCCACACCGGGAAGTTTCCTTATCTGTGCTTGGTCCAAAAGGTGACAGTGACCAGGAAAGCCGCCTGCTCGTTCCAGCACCCTACCATAACTTCCTGGACGTGTTCAGCAAGAAGGGGGCTGACGTCCTCCCACCACACAGATCTTATGATTGCCCAATCGATCTTCTACCCGGGACTGAAGTTCCCTTTGGGCGAATCTTTCCCCTGTCCGAAGTAGAGCTGGTTGCCCTCAAGGCATACTTGGACGAGAATCTGGCCAAGGGGTTCATCAGACCTTCCACTTCACCCGCAGGAGCGGGAATCTTCTTCGTCGAGAAGAAGGACCATTCCTTGAGGCCCTGTATAGATTACAGAGCCCTTAATCAGATCACCGTCAAGAATCGGTATCCTCTGCCTTTAGTCCCTGAACTCTTTCAGAGACTTGGAACTGCAACAGTTTTCACCAAATTAGACCTCCGTGGGGCTTACAACCTAATCCGCATCCGGGAAGGGGATGAGTGGAAAACGGCATTTCGCACCCGGTTCGGTCACTTCGAATACCTTGTGATGCCATTCGGACTATGTAATGCCCCTGCTACGTTCCAGCACTTGGTGAACGATATTTTTCGAGACTTCCTGGACCAATTCGTAGTGGTCTATTTAGACGACATTCTAATTTTCTCCTCGTCTCTGGAAGAACACCGACAGCATGTAAAGATTGTACTCGCCCGCCTCAGACAACATGGTCTGTACGCCAAGGCGGAAAAGTGCGCCTTTGAGTGCACCAACATTTCCTTCCTGGGTTTCTACATCACCACCTCCGGCATCTCCATGGACCCACACAAAGTGGCAGCTATTCTGGACTGGCCAGCCCCAAGCGACAAGAAAGGAGTCCAGCGATTTGTGGGCTTTGCGAACTTCTACCGCAAGTTCATTAAGGGCTTCTCAGCAGTTATTTCCCCCATAACCCAGCTTACCAAGCAGGATGTACGCTTCCGATGGACTCCCGAAGCCCAAGAAGCCTTTTCCAGACTCAAGAAGTTGTTCACCTCGGCCCCCGTCTTGAAGCATCCGGATCCTGCTCTGCCTTATACCCTTGAAGTAGATGCTTCAGAAACTGCAGTAGGAGCAGTTCTCTCACAGAGGCGAGGTCCAAAAGCCTCACTCCACCCCATTGCTTTCTTCTCCAGGAAGCTTTCATCTCCAGAAAGAAACTACGATGTGGGTGACAGGGAACTGCTGGCAATAAAGGCTGCTTTGGAGGAATGGCGGTACCTTTTAGAAGGAGCCTCGCACCCTATCTTAGTATTTACGGATCACAAGAACCTTGAATATCTCCGGACTGCTAAGAGACTGAAACCCCGTCAGGCACGATGGGCACTTTTCTTCTCAAGGTTCCAGCTACATATAACCTATCAGCCGGGGGGTAAAAATGTTAAGCCAGACGCTTTGTCCCGTATGTTCCATGTCCCCGCGGACCATTCCCCGCCAGATACGATTCTGCCGGCCCACAGTTTCCTACTCACAGAGGAAGACTTCCTTACACGGCTCAGGCAAGCCCTCGCCAATCTCACCATGTCACCGAATTCTGGACTTATGTCGAAAGACGGGCTGTGGTGGTTCAGGGACCGGCTCTACATTCCACAGGAGCTACGTTCAACCGTTCTTAACCGCTGCCATAATCTCAAGCTGGCTGGACACTTTGGGGGGCACAAGACGGCAGAACTATTATCACGCTCATTCTGGTGGCCCCGCCAAGCAGAGGACTGTAAAAATTATGTGGCGGCCTGCCCAGTCTGTGCCACGAACAAGACAGAAAAGTCTAAAGCGTGGGGGCTACTCAACCCGCTACCCATTCCTGTACGGCCTTGGTCTCAAATCTCAATGGACTTTATAGTCGAGCTACCACCTTCTGCTGGATTCAACACCATTTTTGTAGTGGTAGACCGTCTCACAAAGATGGCCCACTTCATACCTATGAAGGGCACCCCTACAGCCGCTGAAACTGCGGAAGCCTTCATCAAAGAAGTGGTGCGACTACATGGCATCCCAGGCAACATTGTCTCGGATAGAGGGGTGCAATTTACGTCCCGCTTTTGGAAGGCCCTATGCTCCTCTCTAGGTATCGACCTAGCCTTCTCCTCAGCCTACCACCCGCGGTCTAACGGACAAACGGAGAGGACCAACCAGACTCTGGAGCAGTATCTCCGTTGCTATTCCTCGTATGCCCAGGATGACTGGATCTCACTACTGCCAACTGCTGAGTTTGCCTACAATAACTCTGTTCATTCGGCTACAAAGCAATCTCCATTTTGGGCAAACCTCGGGTATCATCCCACCTTTATGCCCGATTTACCTACAGAAAATGCCGTACCCGCGGCTCTGGAAGTTACACAATTCCTGGAAAGGAATAACAAACTTCTTCGGGAAACTATCGCTCAGACTCAAGAGGCCAGCAAAAAGAATTTCAACAAAGGAAGGCGGGGAGAACTTATACTTCAAATGGGTCAACGGGTCTGGCTGTCCACAAGGAACCTGAGGCTCTCCTGTCCCTCTAAAAAGATGGGGCCAAAATTCATGGGACCCTTCCCAATTAAGAGGAAAATCAATCAAGTAGCTTATGAGCTGGAACTACCTCCATCACTCCGCATCCATCCGGTCTTTCATGTGAGCCTACTCAA
The DNA here is from genome assembly GCA_018402905.1 of Glandirana rugosa. NCBI lineage: Eukaryota > Metazoa > Chordata > Amphibia > Anura > Ranidae > Glandirana > Glandirana rugosa. The sequence continues at coordinate 685,203 of BLSH010113654.1, read as the reverse complement.
ACCTGTGGTCAAAGACCTTTTCCCTGGGCGCAACACAGCTCCACCAGAACCGGTCTTGGTGGACGGAGAGGAAGAATTCGAGGTCGAGGCCATCCTCGACTGTAGGAAAAGAGGTGGGAACATTCAGTTTTTGGTGAAATGGAGAGGCTATGGACCTGAGGAGAGCTCTTGGGAGCCTGAAGAGAACGTGCATGCCAAGGAGCTGGTCAAAGCCTTCTGGAGAAGACACCCGACCAAGAGAGCCCGTTTGGGCATCCGGAGGCTGCCCCTTGGGGGGGGCAATGTTAGAAGAAGAGTGTGATAAGGGTTAATTGCATCTGGGTGTGGTTCCCTCTGAGTTGCTGAGAAGCAGCTCTATTTAAACTTCCTGGTTCCTGTAGCAAGTGTTGTTCGATCTATAACGTTACCGTGACCTGTATCTGCTCTGAAGTGACTTCCTGCATCTGTGACCCCGGCTATCTTTGGACTTTGTTTGCTTTCTGCCTGCCCCGACCTCCAGCTTGTCTACGACCCCTCTTCTGCCTGATCCCGTGTACTTCCGCTGCCCGCACGTTGCCGACCCTGCCTGCATCCCGACCATCCGCCTGTCTCATCCTTCTGTACCGCTTTGCCAGCACGTTGCCGACCCGGACTGTACCACTACGCTTCTGCCAAGCACGAGCTTCAGCGGACCTGCACCCACCACCAGCGACCACGTCCAGCCCTCGTGCTCCCCTGTGCTCCCGAGCTCCCTGTCTACACTATCAGGGGTTCGCGAACCAGGGCCGTAAGAGAGGTTGTCCCCTGCATAAGTCAGACTCGACCACCAGGTACGTGACACATCTCCTGTTGTACTCTCTCTTTAGAAAATCCAGAATGGTATGCAAAACCAATAACCTGCATGCCACCTACATTAAACATTTATTTGTAAAATATAGCGTTTTACCACTAGACATCTGAAATATTTAGCTTAACCCACTCAAGGATGGCTCCCCGTGTTTTGAGACTGCAAATCTACACTGTGTGCACAATTACTAGGCAAGTTGTATTTTTTGAGGATTCATTTCATTATTGAGCAGCTACAGTGCTCTCAGTCAATCCAAAAACATTTTATGAATCCTTAAACCTTAATATTGAAGAAAGTAATAGTAAGGTTTTGGTATTCTTAGGAGAATATTGATGTGTGCACAATTATTGGGCAACAATTAGTGTGCACAATTATTATGCAACTAAATGAAAAACGAAATGAAATTTTTTTTTGCCCCATCTCACTTGTTTATTTTCATCTGTTAAAGTGAGAATAATAAAGAAACAATCCAAAATGTATAAATAAACATTTCTGACATTTAAAATAATAATAATAATAATCAGTGACCAATATAGCCATCCTACTTTTCAATAACAGTCATAAGCCTTCCATTCATGGAGTCTGTCAATTTCTTGATCTGTTGACGATCAACTTTTTGTGCAGCAGCAACCACAGCCACCCAGACACTGTTTAGAGAGGTGCACTGTTTTCCTTCCCATTTAAGAAGGGCCCTCAAGTTCTCAATAGGATTTAGGTCAGGTGCCATTATTTTTTCATCTTTAAGGCCTTTACTGGCTTGCCACACAGTGGTGTACTTTGATGCATGTAATGGAGCATTGTCCTACATAAATATCATGGACTTCTTGAAAGATGCAGACTTTTTCCTGTACCACTGCTTGAAGAAAGTGTCTCCTAAAAACTGGCATTAGGTTTAGTTGATAGTTGATTTTGAGTCCATCTTCAACCCGAAAAGGTCCAACTAGCTCATCTTTAATAATACCAGACTATACAAGTACCCCAACTCCACCTTGCTGGGGTCTGATTTGAAGTGGAGCTCTGTGCCGTTACTGATCCAGCCACAGGCCCATCTATCTGGTCCATCAAGAGTCACTCTCATCTCATTGGTCCATAAAACCTTTGAGAAATCTGTCGTCAGATATTTCTTGGCCCAGTCTTGATGTTTCAACTTATGTATCTTTTTCAGTGGTGGTCTGGTCTCAGCCCTCCTTACCTTGGCCATGTCTCTGAGCACTGAACACCTTGTACTTATGGGCACTCCAAGTAGGTTGCAGTTCTGGAATATAAGAGCACTGGGGGATAATGGGTTCCTTGAGCTTCACATTTGATTCTTCTCAAATCTTTGGCAGTTAATTTGCATCTTTTTTTCTCAACACATTTGTTGCAACCCTGTTGACTATATGTAACAAAATGTTTGATGGTTCTGTGATCACGCCCGAATATCTTAGCAATTTCAAGAGTGCTGCATCCCTCTGAAAGAATTTTTACATTTTCGACTTTTCGGTGTCAGTTAAATCACTTTTTTTCGCCATTTTGCCTGAAGGAAACATGGGCAAAATAATTATGCACACCTTGGTATAGGATGTTGTTCTTCTTAGGTCACACCCTCCCTCATTACCCAAATACACATCACCTGATATGCTAAAATACAATAAGCATTCAAGTTTATGCAGCTTGGAGTTGGACAATATGCATAAAAATAATGATTTGGTCAAAATACTCACTTGCCTAATAATTGTGCACACAGTCCCTGTTCTCCGTCTAGGCGGATGACAGGTCCGTGTCCACCCCTCTATGCAGAGCAGACACGGACACAGCCCGCTCTCCTCTATGGGGCAGTCGGATGGAAACAGACCACCTGTCCATTTCCATCCGACTGTCATTCGATCATATGGGGAACGGATCCCCATCTGTCTGTTTTTGGCAGTCGGATGCTGGCGGGTGTCATCTGACACATGTCCACTGACATGCACAACTCCATGGAAGGGTTTGGATGGTTCGATTGGGTCCTCCTGAAAAATTGGTCCAATTGGTCCTCTTGTGCAAAAGGGGCCTTATGCAACTAGGAGCACACTTCCTGTCCTAGGGTGACATCCTAGGCTAGGGTGGGTCCTAGGCTCTCTGTAGTTCAGTGTACAAGAAGTGACAAGAACACTGAATTTCTGGCAGGATCAACAGGTCATTTCTGTACTTGCAAAACATGGTTTTAGCCCGAATGATGAAAATGAATGCAGCTACCACGTCTGAGCTGCAATATATCATATTTACATTCTTGTTAGACTTTACTTTAGGAAGCATTAAATAAATGACAGGACTTTGAAATCTGTTGGCTGTCCAGGATTGTAGGTTTAGGAGTAGCAATGTCAGAAGACACTGTTGGAAATCCTTTGCACAATGGAAAGCTGACCTGTACCAGATACGTGTCCAGTTCCATAGTATAACTTGCCTGACAAATCTCCTGCAGGGTATTCTAGGGACTGGGGTGTTACAGTAGTTATGTCACAGGATTTCAGAGGAATTTGAAGTTCATGGAGCTGTGTTATCTCCTCTTCTGGAGAAGGATGTAGTTAAATGTTCTGACCTCACTGGGATCAAAGTGAAACAAAGGTCTGTTCTACAAAGACATAAGAAGTCATTAGTCCAGTAACTGTTATTCTGGCAGGATCAGACCGCTGGTCTATGTGTGCAGATAACAGTGTGGCTGCCAGCATCAGGAGAAATTTGTCGGTAAGAGTTGGAAATATTCAGCCAACAATTTATGGTTTGAATGGCTCAGAGGATTTCCAGGTTGGCTGGATATACACTTTTAGAATTTCTTTACAATAAAAAAAATTTGGAATGTCCAGTTGATTTTTAATGATTAGTGGGGTCAAATTGATGATTGTTTTCAACCGTATTAATGAGAACATTTCAAGGATGGAAAATTTTTCTTGAAAAAATTAAATTCTAACTGTGAATGTGTTTTTTGTTCAGAAAAAAAATCTTACTTATTTTATAGGCATTGTGAACCTTTACCAAAAAACTGCTGATGTGGGTAAGGGGTGCTGGTAGATAAAAACAAACTGTGCAGCTTTGACTAAATTGGATAATGCCCTTGGTCTAGGTGTATGAACAAGTTAGTAGGCGCAAGGCCAGGCTCTGGGTCTGGATGACTCAGGAGATGGTAATAAATCTGCAGATGGGCAGCACTCCTATGGAGGAGCCATATCCTGGAAGACTGTAAAAACAAAAAGAAGAAGGCGCTTCTAGGTGCAGATGTTTACAGATTTATTAAAGTATTAGAGCTTAACAACTCACATGTGTAAAAAGACTGGCAAGCATGTCTGCAGAGGATAAAATCCAGGCAGCAAAAGTCCGTGGTGCAACATAGTGTCTGTTGTGCTGAGTCCGCAGAGTAGGTGTTCCGGAAAAGAGCCGAGGTGCCGACCGGCCGTTGTCGGCGTCAGCTAGTCCGTGGGGGTCCGGAGTGCAGAGAGACAGCATGTGCAGCGTACCTACGTCACCAGAATGTGACGCATTTATGAGCGTGCAGCCCGTGATGGAGACAACAGGCGCGCTCTTTCCTCAGGTATATCCTGGAAGAACAGACTATTGCTGCTTTATATCAGAAAGAGTGACATCTACTGATGAGATGGCGGTACTGATACAATCACCAGTAGTTAGATTAAAATCAATAAAATAAGTACTTGTATGAATGGTATATAAATATCCATATACATAATATAAAATAAATTAAAACATGGATTAGACTCCATCCATGTTATAAATGTGCAATAATCCAATTAATAATATAATAAAGGTAAAACAATATTTCTACATAAAATCCAGTATATTATACAAACAAACGATCGAATACACTTATCTAATATAGACATATATATAACAATACACACACATACGTATATATACACACACACACATATATACATGGATAGAGATAAATATACCACGGAGGCCCACAGATTATTGTCTGACAGCACCACTTATACCCGACTTCGTAGTGATCCCATTAAAAACTTTTCCCAGGAACTAGATGATCTAGTCAAGTCAGGTCTTGCTGATGGTATCATTACCAAATCAGAGGCCGCTTTCTTACGTAAATAATTTTATAAAACACCATATTTCTATCACTTACCTAAGGTTCACAAACATCCCACATCCCCCCCTGGCAGACCCATAGTTGCTGCTATGGAGAGTGTGACTTCCGGGCTTAGTCAATATATCGATGTATTTCTCCAACCATTAGTACATCAACTTCAGTCCTACATTAGGGATGGCACACATCTACTGGAGTTGCACACCCCATACAACTGGGAACCAGGTTATGCGTGGTTATCCCTAGACGTTAACTCACTATATACTTCTATCCCCCATGTTTTTGGACTCAGGGCCTTGGAATTTTACCTGTCCCATGATCCTCTTCTTAATCCCAGACAGGCTTCCTTTATTTTGGATGCCACCAATTTTTGTCTGTCCCATAGTTATTTTAGTTTTGAAGATGAGTTTTTTCTCCAGACACAAGGGACTGCCATGGGGGCCAATTTTGCCCCATCTTATGCCAACCTGGCTATGGGCTATTGGGAAAACAACTATATATGGCATAATAGTCCCTATGCAGGTAATGTAGTCTTCTATGGTCGCTATATAGACGACATTATCATCATTTGGGATGGTACCCATGAGCTTATCCACTCATTTGTTGAATACTGTAATAACAATCACTATGGACTCACTTTTTCTTTTGTAACAGATCCCAGCCATCTTGCCTTCCTTGACCTAGATTTGAGACACGAAGAGGGCAAAATCTGTGCTAAAAATTATACAAAACCTTCTGCGGGTAACTCCTTTTTACATTATAACAGTTGCCATTATCCCAAATGGATTAACAATATTCCTAAAGGGCAGTTCTGCCGGTTACAACAGAACTGCACACTTGACACAGATTACACCATTCAGAGTAATTTACTAAAGGAGAAATTTTTAGACAAACAATATCCGTCATCTCTTATCGACCAAGCTTGTAGTCTTTACCAGGATGGAAAACCACCACCTAAAGCCCAGAATGGCGGGGATGATCTACCGTACAGATTCATCAACACCTTCCATTCACAGTATAAAAAGATGGAAAAGATACTCTCTAAGCATTGAGACATTTTACGTACTGATCCCCATTTGGGTTCTCACCTACCCGAACGCCCTAGGGTAATATATAGAAGAGCACCCAATCTTCAAAATAAGATTGCTCCTAGCAAAATCAGACCACCATTTTTACAACCCAATCCCCTAGTTCTCATTCCGCTGGTAGGTATGTACCAGTGTCGGAAGGCCCTCTGTAAAACATGTCAATTTGTTAAACATGGACGGAAGTCCTTTTGCTACAAAGGTAAAACTTATCAGTTGGATGGTTTTTTCAATTGTTCATCAGACTATGTAGTGTATGCACTTACTTGCCCCTGTGGCCTTATCTATGTTGGCCGCACAATTCGCCCAGTACGCCAGCGCTTCGGCAGACACAGAAGACTAGTGGAGGAGGGCAAGGACATACACAGTGTCCCTCGCCACTTTGCTGAAGTCCATAAAAAATCCACTGAGGGCTTAGAGGTCTGGGTTATTGAACAGGTCCCGGGGTCTCTCCCTGGGGCAGAGTGGTTCAGTAAGCTCTGCGCCAGTGAGATCTTCTGGATCTATAACCTGGATGCCCTCTCACCTGGAGGTTTGAACGAAACCATTGAGATAGCCACGGTATTATGTGTTTTATTTATCCCCCCTTTTAACCTTTATATGTTTGCCTTCAGGTGTATGTGTGTCTACCTTTTTGTCCATGGGGGTGGCGGGCCAACTGATAGTAAGTATATGGAGTATATACAATCTATTGCTATATAATTTCTCAGTATATAGTATAGGGTCAATATGAGGTCTTGTTTGTATGTTTTAGGTTTACATATGTTTGCATCACACACATACCTAGATGTTTATTTAAACCACAACAATTACTGACCTTCGTGGTTCACATAATATTAGGTCTTCACGACATTATATAAGTATACGATTAGTTTTCTCTTTAATTGGTCCCCCTATAACCTCCATTTCCCATTATCCCAATCGTTCGTTGGTCATCTCATTTCTAGATTATTTATTAATTATATCATATCTTAATATCACTATTATCTATAATTATTATACAACATTATTAATAATTAATTTAATTTAATTTAATTTTATTTATTAATTTGTCTGTCCATTACTAGTTATATATCTCCACATTATTATTTTTTCTATTTTCCATTTTTTGTCTCCATGCACACCCATGCGCCCATGTGTACACATATACATGCATTGTCATCTTTCCATATGTCTGCGGTGATGTGTGTACGTGTGTGTGTATATATACATATGTGTGTGTATTGTTATATATATATGTCTATATTAGATAAGTGTATTCGATCGTTTGTTTGTATAATATACTGGATTTTATGTAGAAATATTGTTTTACCTTTATTATATTATTGATTGGATTATTGCACATTTATAACATGGATGAAGTCTAATCCATGTTTTAATTTAGTTTATATTATGTATATGGATATTTAAATACCATTCATACAAGTACTTATTTTATTGATTTTAATCTAACTACTGACGATTGTATCAGTACCGCCATCTCATCAGTAGATGTCACTCTTTCTGAAATAAAGCAGCAATAGTCCGTTCTTCCAGGATATGCCTGAGGAAAGAGCGCTCCTGTTGTTTCCATCGCGGGCTGCACGCTCAGAAACGCGTCGCATTCTGGTGACGTAGGTACGCTGCACATGCTGTCTCTCTGCACTCCGGACCCCCACGGACTAGCTGACGCCGACAACGGCCGGTCGGCACCTCTGCTCTTCTCCGGAACACCTACTCTGCGGACTCAGCACAACAGACACTACGTTGCACCACGGACTTTTGCTGCCTGGATTTTATCCTCTGCAGACATGCTTGCCAGTCTTTTTACACATGTGAGTTGTTAAGCTCTAATACTTTAATAAATCTGTAAACATCTGCACCTAGAGGCGCCTTCTTCTTTTTGTTTTTGGTCTAGGTGTAGGCCATTTATGTACCTCCCGAAGCCTGGCTGAAAAAATTCTCAGAGATGGTATTGCCCATCCTGCCTTGTTTTTAGGATGTTGCTAAGGCCCTGCCAACCTTTACTGCTCACCCCTACCATCACAGAAGCAAGCTCTCAAAACCCCCCACATGTGTTTGGTCCACTATCTCTACCATCTCAACGTCGCTTAGCTCAGAGCTACAACAGCAGGGGAGAGAGAATGAATACAAGGGAGTTTGAATTGAGAAAGAGCTCACTCCTTTGGCAGAGTATGTGAGAATAATGACTGGGAGTGTTTAGCAAGGTCTGAGCAACAAGACAGGAAGGAATGGTGCCGTCTCTGGGAGTTTTTTGGTCATGCTTCGGGAGGTAGGCAACTGGCATACTTCTATAGCAAGGGCATTAATCAACTTTAGGCAGAACTGCTCACACTGGCATAACTAATACCTTCAGAGCCCCATGCAAAAAAACTATGTAGGGCCTCCCTGACCCTCAGCCAGGGCCCTTCCCTCCTAGTCCTGTGGCAGAATGCCAGGGCCTGGTCACAAGTGCGAGCTTTGTGACCCTGTGTCAGGAACCATGAATCAGACTGAGACAAAAGTGCAGAAAAAAATTACACTTTTAATGAAATGGTAAAATAGTACAAACAGCGCAAACATAGTCAAAACATAGCCAGGGTTCGGTAACCAGGGCGGGTATTCGGAACAAGCCAGTAAAACAGAAATCCAGAGGTCAGCATAGTCAGAGGCAGCAAACAGGATCAAGAACCAAAAGGGAAGTCAGCCAGGCAAAGTCTTTAACAGGACACAACACAGCAGAGAGTATCCGAATATGTTGACCAAGGCAAAGGCACAGGAAATGATCCAGGTAGTTTAAATAGCCAGCAGGGCTGGCTGACGGGCAGAAAATGATCACCAGGTGAGTCACTGTGGCATGATGAGTGCTGGCAATTAACAAACAGCTGAGCAACCCTAGCTCTGGGAAGGGAGGGCTAAGCCCAGCCCTGACAGCCTGGTAGTTCTGGCACTGATGTCAGTAGATTTTTTTATTTTTGTACCATTTTTATACAATTTTTAAAATTATTTTTTAAAATTTAGGAGCCCCATTGGGGGGCTTTGGTAAGATATCAGGGGTCTAAACAGACCTCTGATGTTCTATCTTTGAGACAGAGAAAGGATACTAAGGACACAGACCTCAGTCTATGGAGCCTCCGCCTCAGCTGCACAGAATGAATGGACAGAAATAGCTCTGTATAGAGCTTCTTCATTCACAAGCTGAAGCATAAGAAACACAGTTTACTATGCCACATTTATGAATGTAAATTGCTCTTCCTCCTACCTAAACGTCCTGAATGGCGGCACCTCACACCTGTACACGTTACACTTGACTGAGCTTTTTCAGCAGGTCAAGAAGCTCAGTCGAGCGTAACCTGTATAGGTGTGAAGTGCCGCCATTCAGGACATTTCTTCTCTTTTATATTGATGATATGCGTGTTTTTCACATTTTTAGGTGAGTATTTTTAATCCCTGTATAAAGTTTTAATAAATGTTTGTAGCAGAGAGCACTATGGTTTGCATTTATCATTTCATGGCTACATATGAGTAATCGTAATTCCATGAGGAAGTCGTTGGTATCCAGGGACAGTAGGAGGAAGAGCCATTTGCTGATGTCAGTCGGAAAGAGGCATTGTGTCAGGAGTATGAGACTGTAGTAGGGTCAATACTCTGAGGTGAGCAGGCATTGTAGTCAATGGTGGAGGTCACTGAAGTCACTGGATATTATGATGACACTATGAATCACCACTTATAGCTGCTGCACAACGGTGGAATTTTTTTCACTATTTTGGACTTTAATGACATTTTTGCTTTCATTTTGGGCTGCACTACACCAGTCTTTGGTTATTAATCTTGCATAGAGAGTCACAAGTGGATACACTCTGAAGCAGTGGAGGCTCGTCCATAAGGGCTGTAGGGGCGGAGCCCCACCAAAAAAATAAGTAAGAAATAAAAATAAAAGTTAACTATAATTATTAACCAACAGCAGCACAGCTAGAGAGAAACTCCAAAGAAAAAAAAAATCTTTGGAATTTCTCTCTAGCTGTGCTTCTGTTGCTAATTGCTGGAATAGACAGATTAGATAAGAAAGAGAAGTGTAATCTACCTAGCAACGGGGCAAACGTCCCAAATCTCATTAAAAAACCCTATCTAGAACACAGTAAAATGAATTCTCCACCCTCGTTGGCTGCTTTCCAACATTCCATTCTGAGAATAGGAGCTTTTTAGGACGTCTAAATCTGCAGACCTTAAACTGCCTAGTCCATTTGGTCTCTGCCTGGGGGGGAGCCAAGATCATCTCTGCTTGCAGTTACACATTCTAGCCTGCTGTCTAGCCAGGTCCCCCCTCCACAAGTCGCACTCCGACACTTAGTCTCTACCTCCAGCAGTGTTTCCCCTCTCCACAGGGACCCTTCCCCCACCCACCATCCTGTATAGAGCAGAGGGAGAGGACCTCCGGATCCAAGCACAGCAATGTCTGCAAGGTCAGATCTCTGAGCATAAATGACAGGGAGCTCCCAGCAATACACAGGCGGTGATTAGTCTGCATCCATAGATTACACATAAGGCTGAACAGGTCCCTTCCAAAGCTCAGCAGTAGGATAAGAACTCTGAGCCAGCATGCAAGTCACAGGGAGTTTTCAGGGATACACAGGCAGTAATTGATCTGCAATTAGTCTGCTGACATTGGGGGACCACAGAGCTCAGCAGCACCGCACACCCTCAGCTCTTTATTCTTTACTGTTTAACAGGCAGCTTCAACCAAAACAGCAACAACTCCACTCCTGATGTGACTTCTTCATCCCTGCATTCAGTGCATTGTAAGCAATGATTCATGACTTCCAATGCAGGGACAAACAAGTCACCAGGAGTGGAGTTGCTGTGTTGGTTTAAGCTGCCTGTGCTCAGCCTCTGTGTATCTCAGCATCAAACAACAGAACAAGAGGAATGTCTAGTCATGACAATTCCTCTACAATAACTGCTTTCCAATGAATGCCGTCTTAAAGCACCTGATTTTATAATTACATTTTGAACTTTTTTTTGACAGATAATGAAGATTTATGTTAGTGAAGCTGCTCAGTTCCAAAAACCAGGGACATTTCTATGACTCACCATGTGTCAGGGGTTAGTGGAGGATTTCCAGCGTTCCTATTATAAAATAAGGAATTAGGATGGAGCTTGATGGGATATGAAACCCCACATAATGCCAGTCTGTGCTGGGTTCCTGTGCAGACCTCACAGCTCATGTAATTCTTTACCTTTGGGATTTAATGGATGAATGAGCCAGCAATATTTTATTGAGAATTAGGACTGACAGCTGAGTTATACTGTACATTGTGTACAGAGTGGGTGGAGCCTATAAGGGGTGTGGCTTCTAAGAAGTGGGATGGGGCAAAAAGGAAGGGCAGGGTCTGGCGCCCCACCATCTTAAAACTTCACCAGCCGCCACTGCTCTGAAGGGTGTTTGGCAGCAATCACTATCAGCCCAATTGAGGGCTACTAACATTTTGTCAATTATGTTGTTTATTTCACTGTATTTATTTAACATTTTATATTCCTGTATTGCGCTGATTATATTTTGGTATCACACAGTTATGAATGGACAGAGTCAGTGATCAGTATGGATCACTGACTCTCCAGTCACAAAAAGAAGGGGCCAGTAAATGACACATTTACCAGGCCCTTTCCTGCTCTCCATCAGGACAGATCCTCGGGGAAGGGTGCAGGGGGGCAGCAGAAGGAAGCTGGATAGGAAGAGCGGCGGGGGCAGTTGCATATAGAGTGATCAATCACTACATTTTCCACAAGCATTCAGAGATCGATTCCCCTATATGCAGCAGCGCCCACCATTCCTCCTATCCAGGCTTACGGGGGGGGGGGCACGTGGCCCCTGCAGCATGGGGCTGGGTCGCAAACCCTGTAGGTACACCCCTGGCGGCCCAGTTTGTTTTTATCTACAAATACTGATTACCTGAATGAAATACATAAAATGGGGCTGTTTTATCCGCCAAAGGGTTTGTATTTCTGTCCATCCAAGGTTTACACAACTTTGTCAAACATCTCAATCCTTTCCAGGAGAACAGGAGATCTGGCTTTTGAATGCTGCAGCTCAGTAACTTTCAGGTCTGCTCCCAGGTTCATCTGTCTATCACTCAAGTCTTTTATTCTATCAGCATGCTACCCACACTGCAACACAACTGATTGGCTCCTTGTCCTGCTTATCCCGCACTCAGTTTGGTCTTTGCTGTTGAGGGAGTGCAAGAGGCTGATACTCAGATACAAGACGCTGCTTGCATTAAAAATCACATTTAAATTAGTGTTAAACCCTCAGTTATTTTTAGTTTAAACACAAGAAAAAAAGCATTCCTCAGAAAACTATTTGTCAAAATTCTTACCTCAGAACTTGCAGTCTACAACTTACAATGCTGCTGGCTCCTGTTCTCTCAGTGCTGCTTCCCTGAACCTCTGGTCTTCACTAGAAAGACTTAACAGTGCAGTCTGGAGCCAGTCTGTTAGCTTTGGGAAGGGAGGAAGAGGAGGAAGGAAGAGCAGTGTGGTGCCTTGCCATCCTAGGCTATAGGGCTGTGTTTTTCTATTGATGCACACAATGTAGGGAGACACAACTCTAGTCCCTGATACAAGGGTGGCTCTGTAGGATGCTGCTAGAGAAAGGAGCCATCCTGAAACAGGAAACTTGGGGCAATCATGGCACCAGTTTATACATGGAACATATAGTCAGGTCCATAAATATTGGGACATCGACACATTTCTAATCTTTTTGGCTCTATACACCACCACGCTGGATTTGAAATGAAACGAACAAGATGGGCTTTAACTGCAGACTTTCAGCTTTAATTTTGCTGTTATTTACATCCAAATCAGGTGAACGGTGTAGGAATTACAACAGTTTGTATATGTGCCTCCCACTTTTTAAGGGACCAAAAGTAATGGGACAATTGGCTGCTCAGCTGTTCCATGGCCAGGTGTGTGTTATTCCCTCATTATCCCATTTACAAGGAGCAGATAAAAGGTCCAGAGTTAATTTCAAGTGTGCTATTTGCATTTGGAATCTGTTGCTGTCAACTCTCAATATGAGATCCAAAGAGTTGTCAGAGTTGTCACTATCAGTGAAGCAAGCCACCATCAGGCTGAAAAAACAAAACAAACCCATCAGAGAGATAGCAAAAACATTAGGTGTGGCCAAATCAACTGTTTGGAACATCCTTAAAAAGAAAGAACGCACCGGTGACCTCAGCAACACCAAAAAGACCCGGAAGACCACAGAAAACAACTGTGGTGGATGACCGAAGAATTCTTTCCCTGGTGAAGAAAACACCCTTCACAACAGTTGGCCAGATCAAGAACACTCTCCAGGAGGTAGGTGTATGTGTGTCAAAGTCAACAATCAAGAGAAGACTTCACCAGAGTAAATACTGAGGGTTCACCACATCAATGCATACCAGTGCCACATATCAGTGCCCACCATTTCCACCTACCAGTGCCCACCTATCAGTGCCCATCAGTGCCACCTATCAGTGCCCAGTGCCGCCTATGAGTGCCAATCAGTGCTGTCTATTAGTGCCCATCAGTGCCACTTAGCAGTGTCCGTCAGTGCTGCATATCAGTGCCCATCAGTGCTGTATATCAGTGCCACCTCTCAGTACCCGTCAGTGCTGCTTATCAATGCCGCCTAACAGTGCTCATCATCGCTGCATATAAGTGCCTCATCATCAGTGCCACCTCAACAGTGCCGCCTCATCAGTGCCAATCTGTACTGCCAGATCAGTGCCCCTCAGTGTAGCCTCATCAGTGCCCACCAGTGATGGAGAAAATTTACTTATTTACAAAGTTTTGTGAAAATAAAAAACGCGATGTTTATTTTTTTCTGGCTTTTAAAACTTTTTTTTTTAAGAGATAAAAACAGTGTTTTGAAACATTTATTCATTTAAAAGAGGTAGTGACCACCCGTGACTACTCCGATGTGACTCCCCGTGACTAGACCGTCATGTCTAACCGTGACTACTCCGCCGTGACAACTCCACCGTGACTACTACTCCGTGAATATACGTCGCTACTACTCGTGACAATCCGCCGTAACTATTCGTCGTGACTGCCCATGACTCTCCACCGTGACTATATGTCGTGACTACCCGTGACTATACGTCGTGACTGCCTGT
>BLSH010113654.1:638221-657993 GCA_018402905.1 Glandirana rugosa | reverse complement strand
CTGGTATTGTTTTTTAACCACTTCAATACAGGGCACTTTCACCTTTCTGCCCCGGCCAATTTTCAGCTTTCAGTGTTGTCGCACTTTGAGTGACAATTACACATGCAACATGGTTCCCGAAATGAAATTTTATCATTTTTTGAGACAGATAGAGCTTTCTTTTGGTGGTATTTAATCACCACTGGGGTTTTTATCTTTTGCAAAATAAATTAAAGACTGAACATTTTGAAAAAAATAAAGTTTTTCTTAGTTTCTGTTATACATTTTTTCAAATGGGTAGTTTTTCTCCTTCCCTGATGTGCAGTGTTGAGGCTGCACTAATGGGCACTGATGAGGCTGCACTGATGGGCACATATGAGGCTGCACTAATGGGCACTGATGAGGCTGCACTGATGGGCACATAGGAGGCTGCACTGATGGGCGCAAATGAGGCTGCACTGATGGGCACTGATGAGGCTGCACTAATGGGACTGCACAGATGGGCGCCGATGAGGAGGCACTGATGGGCACTGATAAGCTGCACTGCACTGCACTGAGAATCACTGAGAATCACTATTATTGGAGGTCTTAAGTGGATGTTATTGGACTTTTTGGGACATGTATTGGACTTTCTGTATGGGCTGGCACTTTATGGTCACTATAGTGGCATTTCTATAAGGTCTCTCATATCCATTATAGTTTCATGTAGTTATATACAGTATCTCACAAAAGTGAGTACACCCCTCACATTTTTGTAAATATTTTATTCTATCTTTTCATGTGACAACACTGAAGAAATGACACTTTGCTACAATGTAAAGTAATGAGCTGCCAACAAAAGTGAGTGCATCCCTAACTGAAAATGTCCAAATTGGGCCCAATTAGCCATCTTCCCTTCCCGGTGTCATGTGACTCGTTACTGTTACACGGTCTCAGGGATGAATGGGGAGCAGGTGTGTTAAATTTGGTGTTATCGCTCTCACTCTCTCATATTGGTCACTGGAAGTTCAACATGGCACCTCATGGCAAAGAATTCTCTGAGGATATGAAAAAAAAGAATTGATGCTCTACATAAAGATGGCCTAGGCTATAAAAAGACTGCCAAGACCCTAAAACTGAGCTGCAGCATGGTGGCCAAGACCATACAGCGGTTTAACAGGACAGGTTCCACTCTGAACAGGCCTTGCCATGGTTGACCAAAGATGTTGAGTGCATGTGCTCAGTGTCATATCCAGAGGTTGTCTTTGGGAAATAGACGTATGAGTGCTGTCAGCATTGCTGCAGAGGTTGAAGGGGTGGGGTCAGCCTGTCAGTGCTCAGACCATACGCCACACACTGCATCAAATTGGTCTGCATTGCTGTCATCCCAGAAGGAAGCCTCTTCTAAAGATGATGCACAAGAAAGCCTGTAGTTTGCTGAAGACAAGCAGACTAAGGACAAGGATTACTGGAACCATGTCCTGTGATCTGGTGAGACCAAGATAAACTTATTTGGTCCAGATGGTGTCAAGCATGTGTGGCAGCAAACAGGTGAGAAGTACAAAGACAAGTGTGTCTTGCCTACAGTCAAGCATGGTGGTGGGAGTGTCATGGTCTGGGGCTGCATGAGTGCTGCTGGCACTGGGGAGCTACAGTTTATTAAAGGAACCATGAATGCCAACATGTACTGTGACATACTGAAGCAGAGCATGATTCTCTCCCTTTGGAGACTGGGCCACAGGGCAGTATTCCAACATGATAACGACCCAAAACACACCTCCAAGACGACCACTGCCTTGCTAAAGAAGCTGAGGGTAAAGGTGATGGATTGGCCAAGCATGTCTCTAGACCTATACCCTATTGGGCATCTGTGGGACATCCTCAAACGTAAGGTGGAGGAGTGCAAGGTCTCTAACATCCACCAGCTCTGTGATGTCCTCATGGAGGAGTGGAAGAGGATTCCAGTGGCAACCTCTGGTGAACTGCGTGCCCAAGAGGGTTAAGGCAGTGCTGGAAAATAATGGTGGCCACACAAAATATTGACACTTTGGGCCCAATTTGGACATTTTCACTTAGGGGTGTACTCACTTTTGTTGCCAGCGGTTTAGACATTAATGGCTGTGTGTTGGGTTATTTTGAGGGGACAGCAAATTTACACTGTTATACACGCTGTACACTCACTACTTTACATTGTAGCAAAGTGTCATTTCTTCAGTGTTGTCACATGAAAAGATATAATAAAATATTTACAAAAATGTGAGGGGTGTACTCACTTTTGTGAGATACTATAAATTTTTAGACGCGCTTGATGCTTATTATCTTATGAATTTTATTATGCATCTTATTTAATGTGCTGAACTTTCTTTGGTTCATAATGTACTCACTGTGCCCTGTCAGACTTGCCGGTTATCGGTTCTCCTTTCCTCACACAGAGATAGCATGTGAGGAAAAGTCTGTTTACATGTGACCAGCTGTGATTGGACACAGCTCATGACATGGTAAAGAGACACCATGATTGGCCCTTTACCCCAAGGGGCACGTGAGTGGCGCGCACATGGGGGGACATCCTCCCAGATCTGGAGTCCTGCGCTGTAGCTGTCTTTCCACTATAGCAGTGGTTCTCAACTTCGGTCCTCGGGACCCACCAACAGGCCAGATTTTCAGTATTACCTTGGGGAGATGCAGACTAGAATACTGCAATCACTGAGCAGCAAATGATATCACCTGTGATGCATTTCAGTTATCCTGCAAACCTGGCCTGTTAGTGGGTCCCGAGGACCGGAGTTGAGAACCACTTAGCTATAGTGTAAGCAGGAACTGGTTAAAGCAGGCAATGGGCTTTCATGTTAAAATAATTGAGCTGTACGCTTTTACAGGCGGTGGAATGAGGTCCCCCCCCGGTCACCACTCATCGCCTTTCATCCAACTGGGGAGCCCAGGAACAATGTGACCTGTTGCATTGGATGCACTAGAAAGAGAGGGAGGAACTTCCATTTTTACTCCGCTTCTGTGACATCAGAAACTGGAAGCGACAGGGATTTTTTCACTCCTGGATTCAGTTTGTTTACAAGCCATTACCGGCTTGTAAAGGAGTCGATCAAACTGATCATGGTTTCATCAGCTGCTTTGGAGGGCTGAAGAGAGATCTGGGATCTAACAGACTCTAGATTTCTCCTTAAAGAGGACCTGTCGTGCTATCAGAAGGGATGCTGTTCATCCCTTGTGATAGCAATAAAGTTCAATAAAAAAAGAGATAGTTTAACCTCTACAGATCCACGCTATAGTCAAAAGACAGCTGCATCGCGGATCTGAATTGGCGGGCGGACCTCCGCCCCTTTGCACGCTCCCCGCACGCACTCACAGCCAGCGGTGGCACGCTCTCACTGCCATCGCACACTGCGTGGGCGTGCCCACGGGTCGGGCGGACTCAATGTCCGCTGGAGACCCGCGATCGCCTAATAGAGTGGCAGAACGGGGAACCACCAATGTAAACACGGCGGTTCTCCATTCTGTGAGGGGGGGACATGACAGATCTACTGATCCCTGTGATCGGGATCACTGAGATCTGTTATGTCCCTGCCAGCTCAGCCCCCATACAGCTAGAACACATAAAGGGAACACAGTTAACCCCTTGATTGCCCCCTTAGTGTTAACCTCTTCCCTGCCAGTGACATTTATACAGTAATCAGTGGATATTTAAATTTCTGATCGCTGTATAAATGTCAGTGGTCCCAAAAAAAGTGTAATAAATGTCCGACATGTCCGCTGCAATGTCGCAGTCTCGATAAAAATCGCAGATCGCCACCATTACTAGTAAAAACAAATAATAATAATAAAAATGCCATAATGAATTCTCATGGTTTGTAGACACGACAACGTCGCATGACCGCACAATTGTAATTCAAAATGCGACAGTGCTGAAAGCCGAAAATTGGTCTGGGCAGGAGGGGGGTTTAAGTGCCCAGTAAGCAAGTGGTTAAAACCAAAACATTTCAATAAAATAAAAAACATTAAAAAAAAATGTTTTTACAGTGCACCCCCCATGCAAACGAACACATAGGTTCCACACGCATATGTAAACGATAATTGCACCACACATGTGAGGTATGACCGCAAACATCAGAGTGAATACAATAATTCTAGCATCAGATCTCCTGTGTATCTCTAAACTGGTGACCTGTAAAGGCTTTTAAAGTGTCGCCTATGGAAAAATGAATGTATTGTAATTTGACGCCATTCCATGGGCATGCACAATTTTAAAGCATGACATGTTAGGTATCTATTTACTCAGCGTAACATCATGTTTTATATTTTGCCAAAAAGTTGGGTATTCTATTGTATTTGTATCGCAGTTTGCTGTTTGTTCTTGGGCATGCACCATTTTATTCTTAGGGAATTTGCTTTAAAAATATATATATATTGTTTGGGGGTTCTAAGTAAGCTTCTAGCGAAAAAATGCATATTTTTACATGTGTGAGAAATGTCAGAATTGCCCTGGATGACAAGGGGGTAAAAATATGAACTTCATTGCTAAAATTAACATGTGCCAGAGTCAAATCATCAGTTTACACCATTAAAAGCCCCCATGACCATAGGTGTCCAATTAAAGATCTGCTTTTTAAATATGGCAAAACTTGCCTGAGGCCAAATCTCAGAGACCGAAACTTCATCTGCAAGATGGAAAACTCCCAAATGGTGAGCGATTCCCATTGGTGGAGACCATGTTTTCCATCTTCACCTTTGTAGGTTTGGATGACTGGCACACAATCCACATACCTGGATTGTAAAGGGGAGTAAAAAAGTGCATGATGATTAAAACCACTGTGAGTTTTTTGTTCTTATCCTGTCCTGTAGACTCAACAGGAAATGAGTATGATACCTTTCCAGCTGTCACCGGAACCAGTGGAAGATTTCCCCTCTTTAAAGCCTTTGTTACCCCAACACTTCATATTCCTGATATGTGTCTGCTGTACCATGTATTTGTATGAGAAGGTCTTCTGTTCTCTTTGTATTGCGTCCTTTATTTGAAATCCCTGGTGCTCTTGCCAGTCCCCTTGCTTTCGGATTAAAAACTGACCACACTAAGCAGGAGAACACACGTGGTCAGTTCTCTAGCTATGCTGGGATCTCAGTATATTCTCCATTAATGATCAGACTTGTTCTGACATGCACCCACTGCACAGCCATTCACTGGGAAGCTCAGTTTGCTTCGGCTTCTCCTCCCCCCAACTCCTATGCTGCTGAGAACAGAGGGAATGAGATCACTTATAAAAAAGGGAATGAAAGGTATTTATAATTTTTTTTATATCTTCAGAAAAATGGTTTGTCTTTCATTTCTATTTTAAACTGAATGGGTTGTTTTTACAAAGCAATTGTTTACAATCACTTTAAGTCCTAATGGCATTGGTAACTTGGACAATTAGAGAGAAAGAGAATCTTTCAGACAGCAATAAACAGAACAGGTCTTCTTATTCACCCCCCCCCCCTTCTATCCACAACTAAAATACAAATTAGTTAGGCCTCATGCACACGGGGTGTTAGAAAAACGAGCTGCAAAGCTAGTTCTGACGCCAGGAAAAAGCGGCCGTAAAAACGTGCTTTTAGTAGCTTTTTGCATTGGTGGTAATGCACGTTTTTCCGCCTCTATTCAAAATCAATGGTTCCCTATGGGAGCCCATTGATTTGAATAGATGTCACACCAGAAGTCGGATCATGATGATCCAACTTGCGATGCGACTTGTGTGCTGAGCATCTTGAAGGGGAACCCCCACCAAAATGAAAAAAAAAATTGGCGTGGGGTTCCCCCCCAAGAGATACCAGATCCTTTGGTCTGGTATGGATTTTATGGAGAACCCCCATGCCAAAAAAATGGCGTGGGGCCCACCCCAAAATCCATACCAGACCCTGGTATGCAGCCCGGCAGGTTAGGAAAGGGGGAGCGCTCGCTCCTCCTGGACCATACCAGGCCACATGCCCTCAACATGGGGGCAGGTGCTTTGGGGCAGGGGGGCCCTATTCCCCCTACCTCAAAGCACCTTGTCCCCATGTTGATGAGGACAGGGGCCTCTTCCCGACACCCCGACCGGTGGTTGTCGGGGTCGCCAAGGGGGGGCTTATTGGAATCTGGAAGCCCCCTTTAAGAAGGGGGTCCCCAGATTCTGGCCCCCCACCCTAGGTGAATGAGTATGGGGTACATTGTACCCATACCCATTCACCCAAAAATTGTCAAGAAATGGAAACACTACATAGATTTTTAAAGTAATTTATTAAATCAGCTCCGGCGTCTCTTCCGATTTCTTCTCCCCTTTCCAGCTCTTCTCCCTCCTCCGGCGATGTCTTCTCCTTCTGCCGGTTCTTTTCCTCTCTGGGCTGTCTTCTACCTCTTCTGCTGGGTCTTCTCTCTCCGCTGTCTTCTCCCTCTCCTGCCAGGCAATGCTGTATCTTGGCCTAGGCCAACAAGACCCAGGCCTAAGGCGGCACTTTGCAAGGGGGCAGCAAAAAAGCATCCCCCCTCATGAAAAAAGTCCCCGCTGGCTTACACTACACTTAGTGTAGCACCAGTCTTAGAGGCAAACTGGGCCGGGGGGCTGATTATTTCACTTATTTGAATAATGACTAGGAACTTCCTAGTCATTATACAAATAAGTGAAATAATCCTATGATTACAATCAGTGGTAGCAAACACAAGTCCAAATATCTTGCAAGATAGGAGTAATCTTACTAATCCAGTGACATATTAGGATAGCACATATAGGCAAGCAGGTCCTAGTTTAAATAAAACAAAGTCCCAGCTAATATCTTAAGTATTAGCTAAGATCAGTAGTATAAATATTCCTTCTCTACAACATACTGTACAATGTGCAATGCATATTATATTATCCATGTCAAAACTCGGTATTATCTCAAAACTGAATTTCTCATTGTTAATTCTTATAGATATTAAATCATTAAACATTTTATAATATGCATATTTTTATAGCATATACAGTATATTTTCTTGATTGTTTTATAGTTTACTTAATATATTTGTTTAATATATATATAAATGCTATAAAAATATGTATTTTCTGACAGGGTGGGCCTTAAACAGGAAGGGGTGTAGCCTTGGCAGGAAGGGGTGGGTCATATTTAAATTAGGGTGCGCACGAGTTTAGTCAGGCCTAGGGCAGCACAAAACCTAAATACACCACTGCTGCCAGGTCTTCTCTCTCCACATATCTTCTCCATCTGTTCTTCCTCCGATGTTGCCTGATCCAGTGTGTGATGGGACTGTGATGTCACAAGGGGCGGGGCCTCTCGATGATGTCACCGGGTGGCCCCGCCCCATGGCTATATAAGTATTGGCACATGGCAGATCCAGCATTACACCGGGAGAGCGCGTCAAGGCAACATAGGAGGAGGAACAGAGGGAGAAGACAGCGGAGAGAGAAGACCCGGCAGAAGAGGGAGAAGACAGCCGAGAGAGAAGACCCGGCAGAAGAGGGAGAAGACAGCTGAGAGAGAAGACCCGGCAGAAGAGGGAGAAGACAGCTGAGAGAGAAGACCCGGCAGAAGAGGGAGAAGACAGCTGAGAGAGAAGACCCGGCAGAAGAGGGAGAAGACATTGGGACTGGTATGGATTTTGGGGGGGCGCCACACCATTTTTTTGGCGTAGGGGTTCCCCTTAAAATCCATACCAGACCGAAAGGTCTAGAATCTCTTGGGGGGAACACCACACCAATTTTTTTTTTCATTTTCGTGGGGGGGTTCCCCATCAAAATCCTCAGCACACAAGTTGCACCACAAGTCTGCTCATCATGATCCGACTTCTATTGAAATCAATGGGTTCCCATAGGGAACCATTGATTTTGAATAGAGGCATGAGAAACGCCTGACGAGGCTTAACGCGGTTGTATCCAGTGTTAAGCCGTGCTTAGCAGCTTTTACCGGCGTCTTGTGTTTTTACAGCTCTAGCGCCGGTCATCAGAGCGTGCTGGTCCTGGGTTTTTTTTCGGAACTTAAAAATGCCTATGCCACTTACAGCTCCAAAAGCCTGTGTGTGCATGAGGCCATAGGATAACATGGAGGGGCGTTTTTAAGCTGTAAAAAAAAAGAAATGTCAGATGCCCCTAGAAGCAGCTGTAAAACAGCCTGTGTGCATAAGGCCTTATAGTTACACTTTAACCACTTCAGACCCGGAAGGATTTCCCAGGTTAGGACCAGAGCACTTTTTACGATTCGGCGCTGCGTCGCTTTAACTGACAATTGTGCGGACGTGTGACGTTGTACCCATACTAAATTTGCGTCCTTTTTTCCCACAAATAGAGCTTTCTTTTGGTGGTGTTTGATCACCTCTGCATCATTTCTGATCGCCGCTATAAACAAAAGAAGAGCGACAATTTTGCAAAAAAAAACAAATTTCTTACTTTTTGCTAAAATACAAATCCAAAAAAAAAAAATATAAAAAAACATTTTTTTTCATCGGTTTTGGCCGATTTATATTCTTCCTCATATTTTTGGTAAAAAAAATCGCAATCGGCGTTTATTGATTGGTTTGCTCAAAAGTGGCCACGTTTACGGATGATGAGAATCCATTTCTGGGGTTTTTTTTTTTTTAATTGTTTACTAGTAATGGCGGCGATCTGCGATTTTTAGAGGTACTGCGATATTGGGGCGGACATGTCGGACCATTTTGATACTTTTTTGGGACCAATGACATTTATACAGCGATCAGAAATTTAAATGTCCACTAATTACTGTATAAATGTCATTGGCAGTGAAGGGGTTAACCTGCAGGGGCAGATCTAGGGGTTAAGTGTGTTCCCTGGGCGTGTTCTAACTGTGGGAGGGCTGGGCTGTTATGGGCATAAGAGATCTAACTGATCCCATTGACAGGGATCAGTAGATCTCCCATGCCCCCACTAACAGAGCGGGGAACCGCCGTGTTTATATCGGTGGTTCCCCGTTCTTTGGCTGCCCCCGAGCCCCCGGGCACACTCCTCAGGAGTACGGCGGGCGCGCGCCCCTTAGCGGCCACCCGCAGATCGCCGCTTTTTTTTTTTCGCACTAAGCGTCCACACTGCCGCCGTAAATATACGGTAGGCTGTGTGGAAGTGGTTAAGGTGCATTTTCAAATTTGCAGTCAAATTTGAGCAAGAAACATAGGCTCCTGCTGCTGTCAGACAAACTCCTGTGAAGAGGGATCTGGGGCGTGACTTACCAGTGCTGTTTATGTCTATGGATGCACACAGCCTGGCTCAGGCATGCACATGCACAGGTGCCCCTATAGCACCTGGCTTGCTAAGAAGGCACAGGATTAGGCGGGAGCAGAAGCTGCCGGTGGGAGACTGCCAAAAAGGAAGGAAGGGACCGCTCTGTGCACTATCATTGCACAGAGCAGGCACGTAAAACCCCTTTTTTATTTTAGCAAAAAACATTTTATCCTGTAGTATCACTTTAAATTTTAACTAAAGGCAAAACGTTTTCAGTATTAGATAGAGTGGAAAGGGATTAGAAATCTGTCAGGTTTTTATTGCTGTCTGTGCTCCCATTAGGGAGATTCATCTTCGCCATTTGTCTAGTTCATGGTTATCACCGAAAGTGATGGAAAATCAGGAAATTTTGGTTGTCATCAGAGCAGGAATAGAGCAGTAACTTTACAATGGGGACATGCAACATATGAGTACATTGTTGCATGACCGTGCAATTGTCATTCAAAGTGTGACAGCGCTGAAAATTGGCCTGGGCAGGAAGAGGGTGAAAGTGCCCGATACTGAAGTGGTTAAGAAACTTTATTGCAGATTCCTACCTTTTGTTATTCTGAAGAAAAAAATGTTGTAAGTGTATGGGAGTGGTTTTATAATTATCAATCAGCTGTTGCACCTGCAGGGCTCTAATGAGGAAAGTGGCAGGGGCTGCATCCCTTTTGACCGCATTTCCCTTTGGGAGTATCTCACCAAAAATGACATTTTTATTGCAAGATTCCAAAAATCTGATTTGTATCTTAGTGCAGACTTTTGGGAAAACCAGTAAGCCAATCACACAAGCAGGAAATAACATCTTCACGGGGCATTCTGTACACCAGTGGTTCTCAACCCTGTCCTCAAGTAACCCCAACAGGCCATGTTTTGGGAATTTATCTTAGATAAAATAGCTGTCCAAAACACCAAGCCATTGACTCAATGATTTAAAGTAACTGTGCAAGATAAAGGAAAACCTGCAAACATGGCCTGTTGGGGGTACTTGAGGACAGGGTTGAGAACCACTGCTGTACACAATGTGTACAGAATGCTTCCAGGTAGTCATATAAATTACAGCACTGAAGACTGAAAAGAAAAGGTAATTTTTTAATGACATTCAATAATAATATGACCCGAGTCACAATTGTATACGCTATATTATTTTTTTTTGTTTGCTATTTTTTTCCCACTAAAGTAGAGTTACCCTTTGAATAAAAAAAACCTACATAGCCTAAGTAATTTAAAAAAAAAAGCTTTTGCTGCATTTCTCTCTTTTAAAGTGGTTGTAAAGGAAAAATTTTTTTTTATCTTAAAGCGATACTAAACGTTTTGCACAGAGTGGCCCTGATCCTCCTCTTCTGGGGTCCCTTGGCAGTGCTCCTGGCTCCTTCTCTTCTCGAGTGACCCATCAGGGAAACGCTCTCCCTGGGGTCCCTTGTGCGGGCGCGCTCCCGTGTCCTGTTTCTACGTCCATTGACACAGACAACCGGACTCGGCCCCGCCCCCCGCGTCACTGGACTTGATTAACAGCAGTGGGAGCCAATGGCTCCCCTGCTATCAAACTATCCAATGAGCAGCAGAGACACCTGCTGGAGCTGCTAGGCTCGTCCCCGGCGTGGGAACGATCGGGCTCAAGTAAGTAAATGGGGGGTCTGGGGGGCTGCTGCAACAGAAAAGCTTTTGCACCTTAATGCATAGAATGCATTAAGGTGAAAAACTGGGAGGGTTTACCACTCCTTTAATGCATTCTATGCATTTAGATAAAAAACCTTCTGTGTGCAGCAGCCCCCTTCAGCCCCCCTAATACTTACCTGAGCCCCATCTCGATCCAGGGATGTTGGCTGGCCGGGACTCTCCCTTCTGATTGGCTGAGACAACAGCGTAACCCCATTGGCTCCCGTTGCTGTCAGGGCCAAGGGTCAGGGTCAGTGAGCCAATGAGGTGAGAGAGGGGGTGGGGCCGGACCACAGCTCCGTGTCTGAATGCACACACAGAGCAGCGGCTCGGTTCGGATGCACTCGGCAGAGGGAAGGGGCCAGAGGTGCCGAAGAGGGACCCAAGAAGAGGAGGATCAGGGCTGCTCTGTGCAAAACCAACTGCACAGAGGAGGTACGTATGACATGTTTGTTATTTTTAAATATAAAAAAAAATTAGACTTTAGTATCACTTTAATCCAAAGTTGTTCACCACAGTAAATCCATTCCACTGTTATATGCCACCAGCTTGATGGGTTGAATGACGGACAGCGTTGTATCATTCAAACTGTTTCATCTCACCCCAGGCTTTATGGGCACACCCTGCTGGAGGTGCATCATCACCTTAGCCCAGACCACTTCTGCACAGAGCGATGCTTACAGGCCAGTAGGCCAGTGTAACGTGAACTGTCACCTTTCCCAGGATGAGCACAGTACAGGTACACTTAGTGCCCGTTCACACAGGGGCGACTTGCGATCCGACTTGAGTTGCCTCAAGTCGCCCCAAGTCGCTTGACATTTGAAATCCCATTGAAATGAATGAGAGCCGTCTTAATATACACAACTGAAGTCGTTCCGACTTCAAGACGACTTCAGAAAAGGTTCCTGTACTACTTCTAGGCGACTCCTATCGACTTGTGCCCATAGGATTCAATAGAAGTCGCCTCCAAGTCGGATCCTCATCTACATGGAAGCGACTTTACAGTTAAAAGAATAGAATTTATTTTTAGGCAGCCCCCTCCCTCCCTTCTCAGATTGGTCAAGGCAAAGACGCCTGGCAAAAGTCGTGTTGTAAAGTCGCCTGAGGTCCTTGAAGTCGCGCTGAAGTCGTCTAGCGAAGTCGCTCCGAAGTCGGGTCGCCCCTATGTGAATGCAGGCTTAGTCTGCTTTCACACATGTCTGGCTGCAGTTTGCAGTCCGTAGTCTGCTGTGTTTCTGTTCACTGGTTTAGGTGCAATTCAGGTGCAAATTTTTCCCTGACTTTGCATGTGAACCGACCCCAAAAATGCATAGGACCCTTTTCAAAACCGCACCACGGCCGCCCCAGACAGAGAGTCGGTCACATTCACACGTTATGCGAATTGGATGTGATTAAAAATGCATCCAATTTGCATATATGTGAACCCAGCCTTAGACAAAAATCAATGATCCATTTTCTAGAAAAACATGATTTTAGTGGAGAATATTCTACAGTAGAGTACACGCACAATAAAAAAATAGCAATTGATTTCTGTGCTAACAATAGATGTTTTATGTTTTGCAAGGAAATGTATATTCAAACGTTAATAGGCTTCATTTCCTTCATTGAAAGTATTTTTTTAAATTAGTAAATTAATTTACATAAACTACAGATGCATTCAGAATTAGTTATTAATATTAAACAGTTCAGTATTTTTTCATGAAAGAACATTTTTCTGTATTATGTCATTTTACCCATGCCAAACGCCTAATAGCTTATAGTCTGTATTTCTTTTTCTAAACAAGACATATAGCGCCACCTAGTGCCAGCATTCACACTTGTAAAATCTACAGAACTTGCAAAAGGAATATTAATTCTTAGCTTAGTTTAGACCAGTGTTTCTCAAACTTTTACGGTGAAGTACTCCTGCAGACCTAAAAAATATTCCTAAGTACCCCTGTCTCGAGAAAGTAATTTCTATTGCTTGGGTGTCATGGTTTCTGTGTGTGTGTAATGTCAGTATGTGTTTGTGATGATTTCTGTGTGTGTTTGTGATGGTTATTGTTTGTGTGCAAAATCATCATCAAATGCAGCCTCACCAGTGCCCATCAATGCAGCCTCACAATGCAGCCTCACCAGTGCCCATCAAATGCAGCCTTACCAGTGCCCATCAAATGCAGCCTTACCAGTGCCCATCAAATGCAGCCTGATCAGTGCCCACCAATGCAGCCTTACCAGTGCCCATCAAATGCAGCGTGATCAGTGCCCACCAATGCATCCTGACCAGTGCCCATCAAATACAGCCTGATCAGTGTCCATCAAATGCAGCCTGATCAGTGCCCATCAAATGCAGCCTTGCCAGTGCCCATCAAATGCAGACTTACCAGTGCCCATCAAATGCAGACTTACCAATGCCCATCAACTGTAGCCTTACCAGTGCCCATCAAATGCAGCCTTATCAGTGCCCATCAAATGCAGCCTTGCCAGTGCCCATCAAATGCAGCCTTGCCAGTGCCCAGCAATGCAGCCTGATCAGTGCCCAGCAATGCAGCCTGATAAGTGCCCAGCAATGCAGCATGATAAGTGCCCAGCATTGCAGCCTGGTCACTGCCCAGCAATGCAGCCTGATCAGCACCAGCATTGGAGCCTGATGAGTGCTCAGCAATGCAGCCTGACCAGTGCCCAGCATTGCAGCCTCATCAGTGCCAAGCATTGCAACTTGATCAGTGCCAAGCATTGCAGCCTGATCAGTGCCCAGCAATACAAGCTGACCAGTGCCCAGCAATGCAGCCTGATCAGTGCCCAGCATTGCAACCTGATCAGTTTCCAGCAATGCAGCCTGATCAGTGCCCAGCATTGCAGCCTGATCAGTGCCCAGCAATACAGCCACATTTATAATATGCGGCATGGAAGGGGTTAATGTATTGCCAATTGTTACTGATGCATTAGTAACCAGTGACAATAACCCCTTTGTGCTGCATTAGTGACACCAGTGTCAGTGTTTATTAACCCCTTCATGCTGCATCATAAAGGGATTAATTAACAGCAGCACAAAAGGGTTAATTAACTGCTACTGGTCACTAATGCATCAGTAACCAATGGCAATACATTTACCCCTTCCATGCTGCATATTACAAATAGCATTGTAGATTAATTAACCCCCCCCCTTTCAACAAAAAAAATAAAAGTTAAGCAGTGCAGAGCACAGATAACATTATGGACTGTAGTGTTATCAGCCTCTGCTCACTCACTTGTCCATGACAGTGGACGCTCAAAGCAGGGGCAGCACTCCTCTTCCATCCCCCGCTCCCGGCCTCATAGTGACATCATGACAGAAAGCTCCTGCTCTGCTGCAGGCAGCTCTGCAATTGTGCAACTGTGTAGCGGCAGCTGTATACAGCAAGCCACCGCTACATTAAGCCTTTTACCCGGCATCAGAGCGGCAATTGCCACCCTGCCCCCGATACAGCCGGCGTACCCCCTGCCCGTGGTGCAAGTACCCCTAGGGGTACATGTACCATGGGTTGAGAAACCCTGGTTTAGATGACTGCTTTTGATGTGGCCCTTTACTTTCCTTTAACTGGCCCTTGAGGCATTACTCTTGCCACCAACAACGGGGCACTATTCAACAATGGGGCACTATTCCTTCCACTAAAACCAACGATTGAGCATAATTCCTTTCACTGACAAAAAAAAATGGGGCACTATTCCTCCCAATGACACCAACTATTTATCCCCTTAATATGAAAGATCAGGCATTGTTTACTCCCACTGGGCACAGTCTGGCCCCCCTAAAGTCTGAAGGACAGTAAACTATCCCTTTTTTAGAAAGTTTGGAGACTCCTGCGCTAAAAGAGAACCTCAGAAAACAATGTGTCTTATCTCTCTCTCTCACCAATTGAGAGTTTGGGATCATTGTCTTGCTGAAATGTCCACCCTCGTTTTATCTTCATCATCCTGGTAGATGACAGCAGATATTTATCAAGAATGTATATGTTTGAATGATATAAAGTTTTCCAGTACCATATGCAGAGAAACAGCCCCACACCATGAAGTTCCCACCTCCAAACTTCACTGTTGGTATGGGGAGTGTAATAGTAGAGGCTAGGGGGCTATGGGCTAGGGGCTAATGGCTGAATTTAGAACAAGACAGATGGATATTCATGATATTAATGCTGTTATTTGGACAATATTTTTACTTGCAAAATACAGAGCTTCAAAAAACACATACATCAGCACCCCTCCTCCTTTTCCTGTAAATGCCATGAATAGCTGTGTATCAGACAGAAAAGGGGTTGAGTATAGTAATTGTGAAACCTAGTGGAACTTCTGGTTAACAGAAGCTAGCAATATATTTCGCAAACTACAAGATGCTACGTGCAAAATTAGTACAGTGTAACTTGCCCAGAAACACATACGTAACGAGTTCTAAATATGTATAGCTTTATCATTGATTAAAAGAACCAGGAGAGGAAACATGTAATTGTGATGCAAAAGCTGCTATATATATGTTGTAACCACCCATAAAGGGTCACTTGGTACTTTGGACAGGAGTCCTGCTGAGTCGTTTATTTTGCTGGCAAAATAAAAAGGTTTGTTTCCCTGATTTTCTGGTGTCCCAGAAGTGTTCCTGTTATTTCCTGCTTCATCTGGCGCATTGGCCGGAAATAACAGGTGTGACTTGCCATGACAAAGGTGGCATTCCACCGACCTGCAGGGATTAGTCCAGAAGATAGTCTCTTGGGTTGTTGCATTGTCTCAGGAGCCAGAGGCTGCGTTGCATCTTAACTGTCTACTTTTGGACTGCCTTGTCAGCGAAATCGGACTCGGGAACCAAACTGTGATTGTGTTGCGTTGGAGCGCCAAACACCAGGAACAGGTGACATGTATGGTTTTTGATTTTGAATATCAATCAGTCGGCCCTTCAACAAATTGAGGGAAGAGAAGCCCAAACAAGTTCTGGGAGGGAAGTCCAATAGGATGATAGAGCATCTTGGATGAACCTCGGTCAGTCAGTAATTCTGGGAGGGAAGTCCAATAGGATGATAGAGCATCTTGGACGGACCTTGGTCAGTCAGTAATTTTTGGTTGGCAGAGTTTGGTGTGAATTGTGTGAGTGTAGCAGTGTAGTGAGTGTGGATTTTTTGTGGGCGCATGTCTTAGCCGCTGGTATAGGCAGAAGTGTAAGGATATGCAGAACAATGGAGTTTGTGGAGAACTTAAAGGTCCTAGGCAAGGTAAGGGTATAGAATACGGAAATTCAGAGATCTCATTCTTATTCTCTTGACTAATATTTGTATACAGAATATAAATGCTTCCGTATGTACATGTATATATAGATTTAAAGTGCTAAATGTTTATTCTATACATGTAAATAGAACTGTTAGGGCCGGTTGACACTTGAGCGGCGCGACTTGCCAGGACGAAGCAAGTCGCCCCGCTCGAGGCGATCTCAGCGCGGCTTGTCAGGAGACTTCTATCATAGAAGTCAATGCAAGTCGCGCTGAGATCGCCCCGAAAATAGTGCAGGAACCATTTTTCTAAGTCGGAGAGAAGTGATTCTCTCCTATTAGAACGGTTCCATTGCACAGCATTGAGGCGACTTGTCAGGCGACTCAAGTCGCCTGACAAGTCGCCTAGATGTGAACGGACCCTTAAGCAACATTATGATAAGTCTTTTGAGGTTCGGAAAACTCAAATTGTTTACAGAAAAATTAGTGGAAAGACAAGAGAGATATCTCAGTGTATTATTAGAGTGTTGTACCTTAAGTAACATGATGAAAGACCCCTGAATTAAAGGAATTACAGGTATTACAGATGAGGAAAGTAATTTAATATTATTGCTTCAGTGTCAACTTGCAGCCGTGGGTTCTAAAAATAAATGATTAGGAACACGTATTCATATTTTTACTAATTGCTGAAAGGATTTGACGGTATCCATTTTGTATGTTAGGGTTCCACTTTAAATATTTGTTAGTCTGGTTCGTTTCTGGCCTTATCTTGAGAAAATGTCTTTTGCTAGGTTCTCATGAAATAGGTGAGGCCAGTTAGTCACATAATGAAGTTCTTGTATTCTGTATCAATATTCTGCAGCTAATGTTCCCTTTGTATCTTGTAACAAAGGACACCTGTTTCTACCAGTTTCTACTGCTTGATGATGTACGCATGTGCCATTTCTCGAATGATCTGTGACTGTGACGTGTACCGCCATATAAAGGGCGCCTCCCATGCGTCACAATACACACAATTCCCTGCTTAACTATCGTTCTGTGTGTGTCTTTCTTATCTATGCAAATTATCTACAGACATGTCTGATAATCATAAAGGTGCCTGTCGGAGGTTCAGGAGCTAGCCGAGGATACAGTAACCCCTTCCTTTCAAGAGAATAAAACAAGTAAACAGGTCATAAAGAGAATGAACATTCCGGAAGTATTCAAGGGTGTGTGTATATATATATATATATATATATATATAAAGAAAAAAAAGGGGGGGGAATCTCCCCTTTACGAAAATATTTGTATATAGAGTATAAGTGCTCCTTATGTTTGCAATTAGTAATTGCTAATAGATGTATTAATGTGTCACTTGATGACCGGCATTGAATGGTTTTAAGATTGAGAACACAGAGTATTTTTGAGTTTAAAACTTGCAATTTTAAACCATAGGTGAAAAAGTTTTCCTGCATATAATATAATTGCATTTTCAAAGATACATATGTATGTTAGCATAAATTGCTTTGTGTTTAAAAGTATGTTTTAAAAGAGGAAGTGTTTTTTTGCAATGAGAACACCCTACATTGTATGATAAAGTAAGTTATTTAGAGAAGAAGAATTCTTCATAAAGGTGGGACAGTAAAGTGTTTAGAGGGATTCTGGATTGGTGTGAGATTACGGTGCATTTTGTTTAGTCTTTTCTTTTTTTTGTCCAAGCTGTAGTTTCACACATAGGTAGAATTTGTCTGGCTGGCCACTTTGTCGCCACTATTATTGTGTCAATCATGTCCAGCCCTTTGGATGAGAATTCCAAAAGCCGTTTATATATTTTTGTCAGGATATTCCATTGTTTAGTTCTCTAACATGGCTAACATACACTGTAGCTTTGAAAATGCCTTGGTAAACTGGGAAGCTACAAAACTGCCCTTAGGTCCCCAAGTTAGTGTCTCTATGGCCATGTTAGAATCCCCACAAATTCCAGAACATCGATTTTTGGAAGGAGTTCAGATTACTGACACACAGATAAGTTACATGGAAGTTACTGGTTTTGTTTAACCACTTCCTTACTGGGCACTTAAACCCCCCTCCTGCCAGGACCAATTTTCAGTTTTCAGCGCTGTCACTCTTTGAATGACAATTGCGCTGTCGTGCGACGTTGTACCCAAACAAAATTGGCATACTTTTTTTCCCAAAAATAGAGCTTTCTTTTGGTGGTATTTGATCACCACTGCAGTTTTTATTTTTTTGCGCTATAAACAAATAAAGAGCGACGATTTTCAAAAAAGAACAATATTTTATACTTTTTGTTATAATAAATATCCAAAAATAAAAAACAAATGTATTCATCAGTTTAGGCCTATATATATTCTTCTACATATTTTCGGTAAAAAAAAATCGCAATCGGCATATATTGATTGGGTTGCGCAAAAGTTATAGCGTCTACAAACTATGGACATTGGTTTATGGCGTTTTTATTTTTTTACTGGTAATGGCAGTGATCTGCGATTTTTTATTGGGACTGCGATATTGCGGCGGACATGTCGGACGTTTTTGAAATTTTTTTTAAGACCAATGACATTTATACAGCGATCACATCTAAAGATAGACACTAATTAATGTGTAAATGTCATTGGCAGGGAAGGGATTAACACTAAGGGGGCAGTGAAGGGGTTATACGTGTTCCCTGGGTGTGTTCTAACTGTGGGGGGGCGGGGTTGGCAGGGGCATGACAGATCTAACTGATCCCAGTGACAGGGATCAGTAGATCTGGCATGCCCCCCCCCCCCAGAACAGGGAACTGCCCTGTTTACATCAGCGTTTCCCCGTTCTGGCTCTCTGTGAGCATATCGCTGGTCTCCGGCGGACATTGGGTTCGCCCGACCCGCGGGCACGCTCACGTGGCGTGCGGCACCGGCGGGAGCGTGCTCAGCACGAGCCAAAGGGGAGGACGTCTATCGACGGCCTCCCAGCATTTTAGAGCCACGCTGTAGCCGTCAATCGGCTATGGCGCAGATCTAAACAGGTTAAATAATAGAGCTCATGGTTACAAGTATGGTACTAAAATAAGTCAGGTAAATTTAATGCTTGGGAGAAATATTGCAATTATAATATCAAAAGTTAATTTCTAAATATAAATAATAAATTTGACCTTAGGATAACATGTTTTATTCTTTAAAGGTGGTTGGTGAAATTGTGGAAGTTTGTGGTTAAGCTATTTTGAAATCACAGGATTTCAAAAGCAGCCTTGAATATTTGAATAATGTCTTACTGAAATGTTTTTATTTAAGTGAATAGCACTTAATTTGGACACATATATTACCATCTTTGTATTGTGTATTCAATATTAGAGGTTGAATAATTAAAACTAGTTGATAGCAGTTAGGTAGATTCTTATGAATTATTTTATGTGTGCATTTTTTTCTAATGAAGGTTTTGAAGTAATCTTTTTTTACGTGTGTATTTTATTAAGTATTCTTAGATGGATTGACGATAGTTGATCAAAATTAATAAGTTGGAGATTATAACTTATGTGTTATGTTTCTACCATTATATACACAGGTTTAATTCACGATAAGTGAATTTATTTTTGTAAAGTCATTCTGTAATAAGTTTATAAGTTCCGACGAAAACTTTAGGACACTAAAGTTTTATCGAATTGGTGTTTGAAGGTGTTAAAGTGGTTGGTGGAAATTTCTTATTTTGTACAATAGGATTCCAGTTTAAATAATAA
>BLSH010113654.1:614782-624856 GCA_018402905.1 Glandirana rugosa | reverse complement strand
GAATAACTACAGAATCATCAAACCCTTGGAGGTAGAGACAGGCTTAGCGTAGAGTTTAGGAAATGAAATTAACCACTTCAGCCCTGGAAGGATTTCCTGCTTTAGGACTGGAGCCCTTTTTGCGATTCGGCACTGCGTCATTTTAACTGACAATTGCGCGGTCGTGCGGCGTTGTACCCAAACGAAATTTGCGTCCTTTTTTTCCCACAAATAGAGCTTTCTTTTGGTGGTATTTGATCCCCTCTGCGTCATTTCTGATCGCTGCTATAAACAAAAGAAGAGCGACAATTTTGCAAAAAAACCCAAATTTCTTACTTTTTGCTAGAATACAAATCCAAAAAAAAAATATAAAAAAACATTTTTTTTCACCGTTTTTGGCCGATTTATATTCTTCCTCATATTTGCGATAAAAAAAAATCGCAATCGGCGTTTAGTGATTGGTTTGCGCAAAAGTGGTCGTGTTTACAGATGATGAGAATTCATTTTTGGGGTTTTTTTTTTTTTTTTACTAGTAATGGCGGTGATCTGTGATTTTTAGCGGTACTGCGATATTTCAGCGGACATATCGGACCATTTTGACACTTTTTTGGGACCATTGGCATTTATACAGCGATCAGTGCTATAAAAATGCACTGATTACTGTGTAAATGCCATTGGCAGTGAAGGGGTTAACCTGCAGGGGGCGCTCTAAGGGTTAAATATGTTCCCTGGGCGTGTTCTAACTGTGGGGGGACTGCCCTGGCTGGGGAAGGGAAGTGGTCACAGCCTTCGTATATAGGAAGGCTGTGATCACAGCCCTTCACACAGAGCGGAGGTCCGTGTTTACATACACGGACCTCCGTTCCTCCGCTCGGGGGGGCCATCGCGGGTAGCCGGCGGCAATCGAAGCCGCCGCACCCGCTCCCTGGCCCTCCCCGCCTCCGACTAGGCTCGTGAGCGCGGCCGCCGTCATATGACGGCAATTTGCGCTCACGAGCCACCTTGCCGCTGTCAATTGCCGATCGGCGGTCGGCAAGGGGTTAAGGTATGAAATAATGTGGACATTTTGTATACTGGAAATTTGCACTTTACAAACTATACTACAAAGACTCTTTTTGTGTTCTTTTATATTTTTGATGAGGGGTATTTTCCATTAACCTACAGACTGTGATTCCCCCTCTCTTCTGTTTTTTGGACTGTCACGCAACTTTCCCTTTGTTTCTTTTTTTTTTTAATGGACATTTGCTACAGAATTGAGATAACAGTTTAAATGACCTTTGTTTAAGTTATATGATGATTTGTGATGTATAATCTCACTCAAATTATCGCTATGATTATGATCAAAGGGGAAATGTAATAGTAGAGGCTAGGGGGCTATGGGCTAGGGGCTAATGGCTGAATTTAGAACAAGACACATGGATATTCATGATATTAATGCTGTTATTTGGACAATGTTTTTACTTGCAAAACATGTTTACTTGCAATGTTTTACTTGCAGAGCTTCAAATAACACATACATCAGTACATTATGTTCTTTCCACTTCCAGATTATGGCCCCAGCAATACTCACTGGAACACTCAGAAGTTTAGAAATCCTGTAACCAATGCCATAAGTATGTTTTGCAACAATAAGATTGCAAAGGTCTTGGGAGAGCTCTTTGCTTTTACCCATCATGTGATGTTTCTTGTGTGACACCTTGGTAATGAGACACCTTTTTATAAGTCATCATTTGAGACTGGTCCAGCTGATATTCATTTGCACTGACAAGGGGCAGGATTGCTTTCTAATTACTGATAGATTTCAGCTGGTGTCTTGGCGTTCAGTGCCTTTTTGCACCTCCCTTTCTTCATGTGTTCAATACTTTTTCCCTGTGTCATTCCATTTTATTACACATAACTTAATTTCTGAACGTATTTGTTTTGGTTTCTTTGTATGCATGGATTGCATGAGTTGTTACCGACATGTGGTGAAAATGTCATATCATGAACTTCCTTACCTAGAACAGCCGTATATTACACTCCACTACCAAAGCTACAGTATCTCACAAAAGTGAGTACACCCCTTACATTTTTGTAAATATTTTATTAATCAATTTGCCTCAAAATAACTCAACACACAGCCATTAATGTCTAAACCACTGGCAACAAAAGTGAGTACACCCCTAAGTGAAAATGTCCAAATTGGGACCAAAGTATCAATAGATTGTGTGGCCACCATTATTTTCCAGAACTGCCTTAAAACTCTTGGGCATGGAGTTCACCAGAGCTTCACTGTTCCCAATCACTGGGAACAGTAGATCTCTGATATGTCCCCTGTCAGAGCGGGGGGGATCCTCCTTGTTTACATAGGCAGATCCCCGTTCTGCCTCTGTACAAGGCAATCGCGGGCCGCCGGCGGATATAGAGTCCGTCCGACCAGAAGCCAAGAGCCCACGCCCACTCTCACTGCCTGTTTGGCTATGAGACAGGAAGTGAAATGAAATATCTGCAATGGGACACAGATGGCAAAAAAAAAAAAATAAGACAGGGGTTATAACCCTGCCTTACTCTATCCAAAATGAAGAAAAGGTTTTGCCTATAGTTCTACTCTAAGTGACATGACACAGCGCAGGGGAAGCTGGGTGTTACTTCCTAGCTGTGAGCACCAGATCACTGAGAACAACATAGGATGATACTTTATACTTTATCCCTAGGTGTTCTAACTGAGAGGGGGCTGGGCTGCCAGGGGCATAAGAGATCTAACTGATCCCAGTGACAAGGATCAGTAGATCTCTCACATGCTGCCTGACAGAGCAGGGAACCGCTGTGTTTACATCAGCAGTTTCTGCAGAGTGCGGCGGGGCATGATAGCACGCCGCCAGCGGCGCGCTCCCGCCCACTACAGCGCACACACGAGCCGCCATATATAGACGGGGATTCGCGGGACAGAGCCACTCTGTAGCACTAAATGTATGGGACGCAGTCGGGAAGCGGTAAACAAACAATAGACAGACTACAAGCATATGTATATCAAAAGGAAAAATAGGGGAGCTTCACTGGCGTGCTTTTGGGTGATCGCTCTGCAATAATAAGAGGGTGAAACTTTATTAACAATTACAAGGGCGTGGCTTAGCGGCTCATGTAGACAGATGCACCGGCAGTGGGCTCCGCCGAACATCCGGTTTAACATCCTGCGGGCACAGTTCCCGATCGCCGCACTGGCTTCAAAACTGCTCTAGACGGCTTCCTGTATCCGGAGCTACCGGAAGATGCCTGTTTTGTCTGCATCAGCCATGTTCGAACGCGGTACAGGACTCCGTCTGGCTCCGGACATGGCTGACCAAGATGGCGGCACCATTGGGAAGCAAGCCAGGGAGAAATACAAGGAGGCAGCTTCAAAGTTTTTCAGTAAAGTGACTGCAAAGGACGCACCACTACAACTAAAGCCACAGGATATTCTCAGTGATGAGAGCCATGAAGCAGATGACACAGCCCCGCTGGAGGACTTGAATGTCTCCACATTGGACTGGGACGCAGTGAGTACAAATGATTCACACAGCATGGTGCAGCCTACACAGACTCCAGGCTCAGCCGGGCCGGAGTCTACACTAAGAGATATTTTACTTGCTGTCACTTCATGTCAAACATCTATCACTGGACTGAAATCCAAAATTACAGGGGTAAAGACTGAAATGTAATTTATTCGTCATGATATGCAAAAACTCTGGGAAGCCTTGGAAGGGCGTGTGAGCACACTGGAGTATGAATGGGAGCCATTACAGAGAGACATGCGGTACCAGCAGACCCTATCCACCAAATATGCCGCAAACTTAGACGATTTGGAAAATCACATGCACAGAAATAACATAGTCATTGGAATACCAGAGAAAACTGAGGGGAAAAACCCTGCTGCCTTTATTGAGAACTGGATAACCACCGTCTTTGGGAAGGACACTTTGTCCCCAATGTTCTCAGTGGAGCGTGCCCATAGGGTGCTTGCCAGGCCATTATCGCCAGGGAACCTTCCAAGGCCATTTTAACTCAACTTGCTCACCGAGATGCGATCGTTGGGCTCTGCCCTTGTGATCAGCAACTCTAAGATCTCACTATTTCCTGATTTCTCAGTTGATGTCCAAAAACAAAGATCCCAATTCCTTGATGTGAAAAAACGGCTGCATGCTCTGGATGTACAGTATGCTATGCTTCACCCTGCCCAATTGCGTGTAGTGGCCAGAGATGAAATGCATTTCTTTGACAAGGCGTCACTAGCATCGCAATGGCTGGACAGGGAGGAACGCTCCCTATGCGAAGAAAGCAACAAACGTTGCAGGCAAACCTGAGATGACAGACCCAGCAATGTTTGAGAGTCAGAACCCCAAGTTTCATGTATTACACTAACTGCCCAACGTTATTCTTACCAGGCGGATGCCCACCGAATGCATTGCACTGTTGCAACCTGTTAACTTTGCATCATGAAACCAGTAAGTTCCTTCAGATCAGCGAATAGCTTTGAGATGTTGGGGCCCCCCAACCACTCTTTCCTGCATGGATTACCAGAATGGGGTCAGTGCCCCACTGTTCCTCCTGTTGAGGACTGTTTTTGTGACTATGACTTTGTGTCCCTATGGTCCCATGTTGACTGGGTAGACTGGGACCTAGAATTTGCAGCTTTTTGTTCTCTCGCCGGGGTGCGATGGACCCACACCTTTGTCATTTTTTGAGGTGTTTTTCTTTTTTTTGATATCCTTCCTTCGGAGTTCCTCTGCAGAATTTGATTCTTATTTGACTAAGGGAAAAATTATGACATTATCTTCTTTTACTTGCCTCTGTGGGGATTTTTTCATTCACCTACAGAGTCTCGCTGTGAATAAACCATGTCAGATTATAGGATTATATGTGACATATATATTTTATGCAATAGATGGCTGACTATCATACCATGGTTACGTGGAATGTTAGAGGACTGAGTGATGGGGTGAAAAGAGTGGCCTTATTCTCTACCCTGAAATAGCACAAACCGGTTGTTGTGTGTCTGCAAGAGACACATTTGCAATCTGCTACGTTGCATGTGCTTAGACACCGAAAATTTCACACTCAATTTCACTCCACTCACTAAGCCTACTTCAGAGGGGTCAGCATACTAATTTCGAATATGGTGCATTTTCAGTTGATAACTACAAGAATAGATGATATGGGACGTTTTATTCTCTTACTTTGCAGATTGGATGGTATACTCTGTGTGTTAGCAAATATATACATCCCTACGCCATATAGCTGAGGTTCTAAGCATTCTAGCACAATTTATTGCTCCCTACCCTACCATACCTATTTGGGTATTTAATAATGTTTTAGACAAAACGCTTGATAAATTCCTGCGGGGATCCGGCTCTGGGGTTTCCCCTAGTGGCCCTACCCCTTTTGCACAAATGATTATGTTGCTTGGTTTGGGGGATGTATGGAGAGATAGATATCCCAATGTTCAGAGCTTCTCCTGCTATTCTGCTTCCTATGGAGGACTCTCTCGAATTGATATGTGCCTGGGGAATGCTACTACTCGGTCACTAGTCTCCTTGGCAAAGTATACACCCAGAAATATCTCTGATCACTCCTTGCTAAGTGTGCAAATTCATACATCCCGGGTAACCGGGGTTAAATTGTGGGAGGTTAACCCCTTCTGGCTTACTTTATATACTGAGCCAGAGGCTCTGATAAGAGCGCTTCGGGAATACATACAATATATGATGGCACGGCCGCTCCTCTGGTGGTCTGGGATGCTCTGAAGGCTCATCTTCGAGGGTTAATTATTAGGCAGATTACGACCATAAAAAAGAAAACTAAGGAATGGGAAAATCTAGTCATGGATGCAGCGGGTAGGGCTGAGGAGAATTATGTTACCAATCCCACACAAGAATCTGAACGCAAATCGGTAGAGGCCCAGACGCTATATCAACAAGTATCCATAACAGCTGCTAAAAATAAAAGGTTCTTTACCCAACAGCAATATTTTGAGGAAGGGGAATCAACGGGCCATTTATTAACGGTTATCGCGAGAGCGCAACAGGGAGTGCCACACATGGAGGCTATCCAAACCTCTGCGGGAGAGACGGTCCGGGATCAACCACAAATCTTAAATTCATTTCAAATCTTTTTTAAGGATCTTTACACCTCTAAGGTCTGTCCAACGGAGGAGGATATTACCAGCTATCTGGATCAATGCTCATTACCAAAGATTGACAATGTGGGCTTCGATATGCTGAATGCTCCACTTACGTTGGAGGAGCTCGGTCTGGCTGCTGCCCACATGGCCAATAGCAAAGCCCCAGGTGCAGGTGGCCTGCCTGCAGAAACATATAAACATTATGGTGAGGTATTGCTACCTGCACTACTTAAGACCTTAAACTCTGCCTATGACACCGGGACGTTACCAGATTCCATGAATGAGGCGATTGTGGTGGTCATTCCCAAGCCTTGGAAGGGCTTGCTGCAACCTGACTCCTATAGACCCATCTCATTACTTAACACAGATGTCAAGCTGTTGGCCAGAGTTTTGGCTAATAGATTGGCAAAAGTTATCTCTGGTCTGATCCATGTGGATCAATCGGGGTTCATTCCCACCAGATCTACAGCATTAAACATACGGAGACTGTTTTTGAATACCCAACTTCCAGTAGATAACTCAGGAAATCAAGCTATTTTCTCCCTTGGTGCTGCCAAAGCATTTGATAGCGTCGAATGGCGATATCTATGGGTAGTTCTGCATAAATTTGGCCTGGCACCTCGGTTTATTTCCTGGATAAAAATGCTTTATAGTCGATCCAGAGCCCGAATAAGAATAAATGACTCCCTATCAGATTCTTTTGATCTTCATAGAGGTACTAGACAGGGGGGCCCACTGTCCCCCCTGCTGTTTGCTCTAGTGGTGGAGCCACTGGCCAGTCTGATTAGAACATCACCATCTATAGTAGGATTCAGGAGGGGAGGCATGGAAGACAAAATCTTGCTTTATGGGGATGATGCCTTAGTATATTTGAGAGACACAGGTGGCTCCCTGGTGGCAGCAATGCAGATTATTACCCAATTTGGGGAGTATTCTGGATTTGCCATTAACCGGGATAAATACATTTTTCTACCTTTAGACTTAACCCATCTAAACTTATCAAATGACCTTCCACAGATACAGATAGTTACGGCCTTTAAGTACTTGGGTGTAACAGTAACAAAGAACTCTCATGATTTTATCTCCCTTAATTTAAACCCATTTTGCATAAATTTAAACAAAAGTGTGATAGTTGGTGTAAACTACCTTTGTCAGTCACCAGGCATGTGAATCTTATCAAAATAATATGGGCCCCGCAGCTGTTATACATACTTCACAACTCCCCGGTGTGGATACCTGCATACTGGTTCCATAAAATAGATTCCCAATTCTGAGCCCTTATCTGGAAAAAAGGAGTAGCCTGTATAAAACTAGATATCCTTCAATATCCCAGGGACCAGGGAGGTTTAGCTGTCCCGAATGCCCAAACGTACTTTTTGGCTGCCCAAATGCAACATTTTACGGGATGGGATGTTCCCGCAACTGTGGATTCCTCTAGGGATCTGATGGTACCTCCGCACTCAGACTTTTCAGCCTTATCCCACATGGAAATGTGATTCCCTAACACCCCCGCTCACTGTTCGACAGTACAGCTAGTCATAAAGTTTTGGAAAGGTATTAGGCAAAGATTAAGCATTACAGGCTTCCTTCGCTGTACCCCAATATTGAGTAATAGATGATATGCGAGCTGGAGAAACTGAGCACATTTATCGGGTGGAAACGTGCAGGACTTAAATACATCTCTCAGTTTTATGGTGGGATGAGCATGAGACCTACAGGAGAATTAATGGAGATATTTCCTCAAGCTATGGCTAAGCGTCCCCCCTGAGACGTGAAACACGTTAGCTGTCATGCCCCACCAGGGGTCCTGTTCGTGTCTTCATGTGATGCATTGATCTGCTTTTAAAACTCTTCAATAAAGCGGTGTGTTTTTGGAAGTGCGGCTGTCCAGGAATTTCTTCATCCTACATTGCAAACACAGCTAAGCCAGCACCCAACCTGAGTAGCAGCTGGTGATTACTGGTGATTAACAGGCAAGGCTTGGAGCAGTTTCCTTTTCTTTCTGCTTGGCGTGAAGAATTTCCTCAACTTAGAAACTGCCACTACCAGTATATGCAGTTAGCCCATGCCATACATATACAAAATAGACAAACTCCAATGCACCTCAGTGACTCCTCTTTTCCTGACTTGGAATTTCTGGAGCGGGAGAAGAAAGGCATTATTTCCATGATTTATACAACCCTTTTATCTTGTATACAGGCCCCAGATTTACTCCCCTGTAGAGATAAGTGGGAACAAGATGTAGGGCAGATTGATGGAGAACAGTGGGAGCAGATATTGTCAGCGTGACCCTGGCTCATAAGCTGACCCATCTTTTTATCATGCATCGTACCTATAGAACCCCGACACAATTGCATGCCTAGGGCAGAAGAGATACCCCTATTTGTCCCAAATGTCAAATCCACCCTGAGGATTTCTTTCACATGTTATGGAAATGCCCTAAACTTACAAGATACTGGACTGATATTATAAGAACTATTAATACTACGTATCAAGTGCAACTGACAGTGGATTCGTTGACATGTTTGTTGGGAGGCATGGAGGAAGAACTATATCATCTACATTTTATATAGCAATAATCCACCTTTTATATTTAGCTAAGAAGTTAATAGCGAGAATGTGGATCTCTCCACCCTCCGCTACAAAGGCACAGTGAATAATGTACTTACCAGAGAAAAATACACAAACTATCATGGGAGATTTCCCTATAAATTTGAAGGTATCTGGAATTCTTGGTTGAATACTCCAGGACTGGCCTCACCTAGGCTCACCTTAGATAGATTGCTCTGCAACTAAGATGAATACATGTATTTTGTGCAGCAGGTATAAGGCAAGAAAAGATATAATGAGTGATGTACAGAGATGGGTGTGTAGCATTCCAGTGAGAAGGTTTAGTTACCTGTTTGTTTTAGTTGTTCTGCTATCTAATATCTATACTGTGCAAATGCTACTTTATAGAGGTTACAGAGTAACAATTGAGTATACATTTTATACTTTAAACAAACTTGAATGCAGAGATTATGTGATACACTTCATTTAAACCCATGGAATAGAAGTATATAGTTAATTTGTTGATAACTTGACTGGATGTACATGGTCCAATATGTTTGTACTCTGTTACCTATTGAATGCCTTTCAATAAAAATTTTCTTGAGTAAAAAAAAAACAAAAAAATAAATACAAACACTTCCTGTTTCCTTTCTAAAAAGAAATAGACTGCAATTGGGCGAACAACCAATGGATAGTACCCTGTTCAACACGATACTAATGTGATAGACATTGCAATTTGTATGCCTTATACTGGATTAGTTACTCCTTTCTAGACGAGGTTCCTCTGACAATCAAGGTCATGAAGGTGAGTTTCAGATTATTGCTTGCTGTTGTTTAGAAATAAAGTGTCAATCCTTAACCTTCCTAGCGGTATTCCCGAGTGGTGGATTTTCAGTACCAAGAGCGGTAACCCCGAGCCACACTCGGGCTTGCATCGCTGGATCCAGGCAGTGCTACTTACCTTGTCCCCTGGATCCAGCGATGTCCTCCCGCGGTGTCAGCGTGTCTGCGGGCTGTGTCCGCCGCTCCGATGCCTCTGTGTGCCTCGGGCTCCGTTCCCTGCGAGCGTCGCGTCGCACGGGGGCGGAGACCGACGGGAAATTCAAAAAGTGAAACACACACAGTACATACAGTACACTGTAATCTTATAGATTACATTACTGTATGAAAACATTTCACATCCCCTTTGTCCCTAGTGGTTTGCCCGGAGCCCTGCATGCACTTTTATATAATAAATGTCATTCTTTCTGCCTGGAAACATGAGAATGTCCACTCCGTAGCCTCGCCGCCTGTGTCGGGCGTCTGTGCGACTGTGGCGCCCTCCTGTAGCGACCTAGGTCCCCTGTTCCATTCATCGTGACGGACCTAGGTCGCTACGTTCGGGCTCACACCGAGCCCCAATGGCGAGA
>BLSH010113654.1:501853-513662 GCA_018402905.1 Glandirana rugosa | reverse complement strand
CAATAATAACCCCCAACATTAGTATCAGTGACCGGAAAAATAGCCCCCAGCATTGGTTTCAGTGACCGCAATAATAACCCCCAACATTGGTGTCAGTGACCCGGAATAATAGCCCCCAACATTGGTGTCAGTGACCGGAATAATAACACCCAGCATTGGTGTCAGTGACCGGAATAATTACCCCCAGCATTGGTGTCAGTGACTGGAATAATAACCCCCCAGCATTGGTGTCAGTGATCACAATAATAACCCCCAGCATCGGTGTCAGTTACTGGAATAATAACCCCCAGCATCGGTGTCAGTTACTGGAATAATAACCCCCAGCATTGGTGTCAGTGACTGGAATAATAACCCCCAGCATTGGTGTCAGTGACCACAATAACAACGCAAATTTTCACCCATGACCTGCAGGGAGTCTTGGTACATGACTCTGCACCCAAGAAAGTAGTAGGCAAACTTCCCTGTATGCCAACTGACTCTTGCTGCCACCCTGATGGTTGACACAAGCCACCGTCGTGGCATTACCAGTCTGTACC
The DNA here is from genome assembly GCA_018402905.1 of Glandirana rugosa. NCBI lineage: Eukaryota > Metazoa > Chordata > Amphibia > Anura > Ranidae > Glandirana > Glandirana rugosa. The sequence continues at coordinate 513,126 of BLSH010113654.1, read as the reverse complement.
CCTAGCGGGTGGCCCTGTAAACTGGATGTCCAATACCTCAGAGCTAGCCAAATGGCTCGTGGCTCTAGGATGTTAATGGGCAATCTCCGCTCCACTAAGGACCATCTCCCCTGGACCGTGGAGTCCTCCATGACCGTTCCCCAGCCTGTAAGACTGGCATCTGTGGACACAAACTTCCAAGATACAGGAAGAAAAGATCTGCCCTGAGACAAATTCTGGTTGGTTTACTAACCACCTGGTGAGACTCCATCAAGCCCTGGCTGTTAAGGACATGCAGGAATCAAGATTCTACAACTGTCCGTTCCACTCTGCCCAGATGTTGCGCTGAAGCGCCCTGGAGTGAAACTGCGCATAGGGAACTGCCACAAAAAAGGGTGCCATCTTCCCTAGCAGCCTCATACAGAGATGAACTGAAGGGTATCTCATCGCCCTCACCTGGCGTACTAGAGCTTTGAGGTCACTAATCCTCAGCTGTACAAGCACCCTTGTCTGGACTGTATCTAGCCGTATGTCTAAACTGGACTGAGACTGAACTGGGTTTAGTAAGGATTTCCCTATATTTACGACCCAACCCAAGCTTTCCAGAAACTGGATTATTAGGGCCACATTCTGCTTGAGTCTGCACTGAGACTGATCTCTGAGCAAGAAGTCGTCCAGAATCTTTGTGAATACTCGGGTGGCTGTTGCAAACCCGAATGGCAGATCCAGAAACTGGTAATGAAGGCACCTTGACCCTCCCCTGTACCGTACTGAGGGGATCACATGTGCACACAGATAGGCGTGCGTGCTTCTACGACTGTCCATAGTGAACGGACAGATTAGTACTGGCGCAGGCTTCCCTGGTGGCAGCTTCATAGGAACTGCAGGCACTGAGCCCTCTGGTGGTGAGAAAAAAGAAGTGCAGGCAAAAGGAGGGACATTTTAACCACTTGCCAACCGCCCGCCGCAGCGTGACGGCAGCAAGGTGGCTCGTTATCGCGAAACGCCATCACAGGACGGCAGCCACGATAACTAGTATTGTGAGCGCGCGCCACCGGAGGCGCGCTCGTGTGCTGACTGTGTTCCGGGGGGGGCCAGGGAGCGGCTAGGGCGGACTCGATCACCGCTGGCTACCCGCGATGGCTCCCCCACAGTGAGAGAATGGAGGTCCGTATAAGTAAACACGGATCTCCGTTCTGTTAGAGGGGGAAGGGCTGTGATGACAGACTTCCTGTAAATGGAAGCCGTGATCATTCCCTTCCCCCAGCCAGCCCAGCCCACATACAGTTAGAACACGCCCAGGGAACCCTTAGAGCGCCCCCTCCAGGTTAACCCCTTCACTGCCAATGGCATTTACAAAGTAATCAGTGCATTTTTATAGCACTGATCGCTGTATAAATGCCAATGGTCCCAAAAAAAGTGTCAAAATGGTCCGACATGTCCGCTGCAATAATGCAGCACCGCTAAAAATCGCAGATCGCCCGCCATTACTAGTAAAAAATAAAAACCCCAGAAATTAATTCTCATCATTCGTAAAACGCAGCAACTTTTGCGCAAACCAATCAATAAACGCTGATTGGTTTTTTTTTTTTTCCAAAAATATGAGGAAGAATATAAATCGGCCAAAACTGATGAAAAAAAATGTTTTTTTTATATTTTTTTTTTGGATTTGTATTTTAGCAAAAAGTAAGATTTTTTTTTTTGCAAAATTGACGCTCTTCTTTTGTTTATAGCGGTGATCAGAAATGACGCAGAGGTGATCAAATACCACCAAAAGAAAGCTCTATTTGTGGGGAAAAAAGGACGCAAATTTCATTTGGGTACAACGTCGCACGACCGCGCAATTGTCAGTTAAAGCGACGCAGTGCCGAATCGTAAAAAGTGCTCTGGTCCTAAAGTGTGAAATCCTTCTGGGGCTGAAGTGGTTAAACAAATATTTTCCTATGCAGCAGGAAGCCAACTGGGTTCAGCAACATTACCCCCATTAGGCATTACTCACCATTCCTGCCGCAGGGCCTGGAGAAGACTCCATTCCCTTGGACCTATACAGCACCCTGCAGGAGACCTTGGTTTTCGAATCACAGGGTCCAGTGCCACGTGTGGTCGCATTACAGGCAAAACCTCACAATATTCTTCTGTCTTCTTAGCGAGGCCAAGGTACCATTTATCTTAGCTTTGTTAGCCGTTTGAAATGGATACGAAGGCTATCCTTGGTTCTAAAAAGAACCTGTGTGGGAACCAGCATAGAAGCGACCATCCACCTTCAAGACACTGGTGAAAAGACTGAAGTTCTCCCAGTGGGGAGGGGTTATATAGGGGCAGGACTTCCTGTCTAATTTGAATTACCAGTGTCCATTCACCTATAGGTGGCGTATAGCCCAGTATGTAATGTTTATATGGCCTGTTCTGTGTCCCGTGATGTCTAAGAAAGAAAACTAGTTGAACCAATTGCCTTCAGAAGTCACCTAATTAGTAAACAGCTGTGTAGAATTTAATCTCAGTATAAATACAACTGTTCTGTGAAGCCCTCAGAGGTTTGTCGGAGAACCTTAGTGAACAAACAGCATCATGAAGGCTTAGTAACACATTAAACAGGTCAGGGATAACGTTGTGGAAACGTTTAAAGCAGGGTTAGGTTATGAAAAAAATATCCCAAGCTTTGAACATCTCACGGAGCACTGTTCAATCCATCATCCGAAAATGGAAAGAGTATAGCACAACTGCAAACCTACCAAGCCATGGCCGTCCACCTAAACTAAAAAGGCCAAATAGGAGAGCATTAATCAGAAAAGCAGCCAAGAGGCCCATGGTAACTCTGGATGAGCTGCAGAGATCCACAGCTCAGGAGGGAGAATCTGTCCACAGGACAACTATTAGTCGTGCACTCCACAAATCTGCCCTTTATTGAAGAGTGGCAAGAAGAAAGCCATTGTTGAAAGAAAACCATAAGAATTCCCATTTGCAGTTTGTGAGAAGCCATGTGGGGGACACAGCAAACATGTGGAAGAAGGTGCTCTGGTCAGATGAGACCAACAATTAACTTTTTGGCCTAAAAGCAAAACTCTGTGTGGCAGAAAACGAACACTGCACATCACTGTGAACACCCCATCCCCACCGCATGGTGGTGGCAGCATCATATTATGGGGATGCTTTTCTTCAGCAGGGACAGAAAAGCTGGTCAGAGTTGATGGGAAGATGGATGAAGCCAAATACAGGGCAATCTTAGAAGAAAACCTGTTAGAGTCTGCAAAAGACTTGAGACTGGGGAGGAGGTTCACCTTCCAGCAGGACAACGACTCTAAACATAGCCAAAGCTACAATGGAATGGTTTAGTTCAAAGCATATTCATGTGTTTGAGCTGCCTTTTCGAAGCTCAGACCTAAATCCAATTAAGAATCTGAGGCAAAACTTGAAAATTGCTGTTCACAGATGCAATCCAATCTGACAGAGCTTGAGCTATTTTGCAAAGAAGAATGGGCAAAAAATGTCACTCTCTAGATGTGCAAAGCTGGTAGAGACATCCGCAAAAAGATTTGCAGCTGTAATTGCAGTGAATGGAGGTTCTACAAAGTATTGACAGAGAGGGGCTGAATACAAATTTACCCCACACTTTTCACATATTTGTAAAAAAAATTGAAAACTATTTTTTATCATTTTCCTTCCACTTCACAATGATGTGCCACTTTGTTTTGGTCAATCACATAAAATCCCAATAACATATATTTACGTTTTTGGCTGTAACATAACAAAACGTGAAAAAGTCATTGTATTTCCATGCACACATACACTATATTACCAAAAATATTGGGACGCCTGCCTTTACATGCACATGAACTTTAATGGAATCCCATTCTTAGTCCGTAGGATTCAATATTGAGTTGGCCTACCCTTTGCAGCTATAACAGCTTCAACTCTTCTGGGAAGGCTGTCCACAAGGTTTAGGAGTGTCTATGGGAATGTTTGACCATTCTTCCAGAAGCGCATTTGTGAGGTCAGGCACTGATGTTGGACAAGAAGGCCTGGCTCGCAGTCTCTGCTCTAATTTATCCCAAAGGTGTTTGAATCGGGTTGAGGTCAGGACTCTGTGCAAGCCAGTCAAGTCCCTCCACCCAAACTCACTCATCCATGTCTTTATGGACCTTGCTTTGTGCACTGGTGCGCAGTCATGATGGAACAGGAAGGGGCCATCCCCAAACTGTTCCCACAAAGTTGGGGCCATGAAATTGTCCAAAATGTCTTGGTATGCTAACGCATTAAGAGTTCCCTTCATTGGAACTAAGGGGCCAAGCCCAACCCCTGCAAAACAGCTCCACACCATAATCCCCCCTCCACCAAATGATTTGGACCAGTGCACAAAGCAAGGTCCATAAAGGCATGGATCCGTCGTGGATGCCACCTTTTCTGTATACATATAATCTCTTTCTTATGAATACATTATTCAATTTTTACTGACCAGATGTCAATCCTACACTCAGGGCCACAATAATTTCCCCCTCTATAACACCATAATGGGGGAGATTTACTAAAACGTGCTCACAGAATCTGGTGCAACTGTGCACAGTAACCAATCAACTTTATGTTTTATTGCTTAATTGAACAATCTGAAGTTAAAAGCTGATTAGTTACTCTGCACATCTGCACCAATTTTAGTAAATCTCCCTCCAAAGTGTATGTACAGTTCTGTACGTGTTAAAAAATATAAATACTGCAAAACTCTAATAATTCCTACCAGAATTCTCCTTTCCTGGTGCCTAGTTCTGACAGCACAAGATCAATAGTAGGCTATAGGGAAGTCTGCCCTTGAATGGGTGAACTGATAAGTACACAATACAAACAAAAACCCTCAAGTGGGATTTTTTTAGGGCAAGAATACAGCTACGTAGATAAAATTACAACAGTATTTCATTTGAACATAGTATTGGATAAAAAACATGACATATAACATATAAACATCATAGAAACTCTGTGGTTTAACATTGCAGTAGAGGTCTGGAAATCAGTACAACCATTGTCCAACTGTCCAGGGAGTATAGGACAGAAGAAGACCCAACATGTTTTGAAAATAATAATTTTCTTCTTTAGGGGTGAATGACTGCATCACCATCAGAACAGCCGTTTGTATGGATCTAACCTACATAAGATGACTGGGACTCTTGTCTCTATATAAGATGTCCCACTACTGGGCAGACATACCCTCTGAAGGACAGGCACCAATACCCTCAATACACCTTTGTGATTCAGTCATTTGAAGCCCAATATCTCTTCTGGGTTGCCTCCTCTTTCTGTCTTGAGCCCCTTGTGGTTGTAGTTGACGTGGGCCTGGATGTCACCACAGGTTGGATCACTGGTGACGTGCAGAAGCATACTTACCCCATCTGTTTTTAACCTTGCGGTTTATATTCAAGATGGTCTATGCATACAAGAAAAGTTTTGCAGTATAACCATTCACCCCGAAGAAGAAAATTATTATTTTCAAAGCGCGTTGGGTCTTCTTCTGTCCTATACTCCCTGGACAGTTGGAGGTCTGTTTCCAGACCTCTACTGTAATGTAAAACCGCAGAGTTTCTATGATGTTTATATGTTCTATGTCATGTTTTTTTTTTTTTTAAAGTAGTTATTTATAATTTTTCATGGTGTACAAGTCAAACAGTACAGATTTAGACAACAATAAAGTACAAATAACCAGATCCATATACATATCCTTGCAAAATGATGATACCATGGTAAAACAAGGTGCGTACTAGAACCTGTGAGTTACATAACCGGTCAGAACTGGTGAACTTTAGCAAACTTACTCCTTAGCTGCCTCACCATTATCTGCCATTTGTGAGTGGTTTAACACCATGAACATGGATACCCGCACTTAGAACAGATAAAAAAAGAAGGGGGGGGGGGGGAATAAAGAGAGGGAAACAAACAGTGTACTCCATTTAGCCATCCATTAAGACAGTGGTTCTCAACCCTTTCCTCAAGTACCCCCCAACAGGCCATGTTTGCAGGTTTTCCTTTATCTTGCACAGGTGCTTCAAATCAGAGTCAATGGCTTGGTATTTTGGACAGCTATTTTATCGAAGAGAAATTCACAAAACATGGCCTGTTGGGGGTACTTGAGGACAGGGTTGAGAAACACTGCATTAGGACACATATGTAAAAGTGCTGTGGGATCGTCTAACAAGTAATGTTATATTCAAGGGGAGAGCATCATAAGGGGGTTAAGGACTCTCAAAATTGTCTAGGTTAGGGCTTACCACTTGTGGGGTCTGGTGAGGGCTTGCAGCGATTCCACCCACATAGGCCATCCAGGTGGCCCAGATACTGTAAAATTTATCATAGCGGTCCTTACACTTCACCATCCACTCCTCTTCCGTCATTATGTTATTCACTAAGCGGATCCATTCTGCTTGATCAGGGGTTTGTGCTTTTTTCCAGAGTACGGGTATCAGCCGCCTGGCTCCATTAAGCAGATGCGTCAGAACAGACTTGCAATAATGGCTAAGAGTAACAGAGGGGACGTGCAACAGGAGGTTCAGTGGGGAGTCGGGAATATCTATATCTAATATAGCTTTAATCTGGGTTCACAGCGAGCCACAAAGGGACTCTGTACCATCTGGTGAGTATTTTATAACTGTTTTCTTGCATTTTAGTATCGAGTGAATAAGACAGCAGAGATTATTCAGCTGTGACTCACGGAAGTCGTGATGCAAGTCTCTCTCCCATTCCCTTATATAGGGCAGCCCCCTCCCCCGTCTAGGGATTGCAACATTTCATACAACACAGATAGCGTGTGGGGTTGAGGTAGTTGAAAGGCAGAATCTTTCAAAGGGGGTGGCAGAGGCTGGTGAGCAATTAGGCTGGGGTAGGCTGTGGACAAAATGTTGGAGTTGCCTATAGCGCCAGTCGTCCATTGAATATGTTCCATATAAGGAACGTAGGTGGGCTAGGGAGAGCAGCCCCAAGTCTTGCACAAAACGCCCGCGCCATCGCTTGTCCATGTCCTAAGGTAGGCTAAGTGTTAGCCCGAGGCGAACCATGGGAAACCCTCCAACGGGGCAAGGGGGGAGGTCGGGGGTGCAAGTCGTCCCCGTTTGTTGATATTATCCCATAGTGTCAGGGCATGGGTGGTTATGGGGGAGACCCAGTCCGAAAGACCCCTGCAATCTCTGGTGAGCCATGGGGCGTGAGATAAATTCCTACCTGCCAGAAATTTTTCAAGTGGGACCCAGGTCTTGGTAGTCACATTGTGGTACCAATCTAGTATTCGTTGCAATGCTATCGCTTCGTAATACCTATGGATTACCGGCACGCCCATCCCACCCCTCCATTTTGAACGTTGTATAACTCGAAGGGCCAGTCAGGGACTTTTATCGCTCCACATGAATCTTAGGAACAGACTGTTGAGAGTCAACAAAAAGGTCCGGGACAACACAATGGGCAACATTTGTAAATAAAAGAGGATGCCAGGTAACACATTCATCTTCAAGACACTGACCCGGTCCATCCAAGAAAAAGGTATCCCGGTTCCAGTTTTATAGGTCAGTCCAGACATGATTTAGTAACGGGGCATAATTATGTGTGTATAGTTGGGAACATCGGGGTGGGAGTTTGACTCCCAGATACTTCAGGGATCACTGGCACCAGGTGAATGAGGCTTGAAGCCTCCGAGACTCGTAGCGGCAAGATCTCCGACTTGGCGTAATTTATTTTTAAATTTGAAAGTCGGTTAATGTTCTGAAGTTCAGCCATGATGTTAGGGAGGGTAACCAAAGGGTCAGAGATATAGAACAGAACGTCACCTGCGTAAGCAGATAACTATCATGAGACCTCTGATATTGGCACTGAGGCGTATTCTATTGAGCAGCGGTTCAAAGGTGAGCGCAACTATGTCATGCTTTTTATTCAATACTATGTTCAAATAAAATACTGTTGTAATTTTATCTACCTAGCTGTATTCTTGCCCTAAAAAATCCCACTTGAGGGTTTCTGTTTGAATAGTAGGCTATAGGGACCAGAAAAAATATATACAGGGGGCGGTGAAATGTTGCGTGCCTATAAATTTCTTCCCATAGACTTGTATTAAAAAAAAGGAAGTCTACTGACCCCAAAAATCATGCAAATTTAGGCCCAAACTCATCTTACCTTTCCCCAGTCCAGCACCTGTTTAACCACCGATCTATTCAACATGATCAGACACAACACACTTTGTTAGAAATGTTTAATGACAAGCTTTTTTTTCTAAATGTTTCATTTTTATCATAAAACCAAGAAGATAAGAAAAACTGTGCAAGCACAACAGTCACATTTAAAGTGTAAACATTTATGACAGATTTGGGATTATTGAGTAACAGTGTAAAATCATTCAACAGGTTACGTTCATTGCTCTATAGATGTTAACACCTTAATTAGTTGCTATGGGTTTTCACACATCACTACTTTTTATCGTAGGTTATTAATTATAGCCAAATGAGTGGGTCTTATTGACACCTTCTGCTAAGCAATTATCCATGGTCTTTCCACACCTAGACAACACATCAGACAAGTTTAAAATGTTTTGAGTAACCAATAACTCCGAAATGCCAGTTGAAAATATAAACATTCAAAAATAATTTCCTTTGGTTGTCACATCAGAAAAGCTGGAACATAAAACGAAAAATACACCATGATAAAAACTAGCATTATTGCACAATTTCCACCAGAATACTTCCATTCAGTAGCAGAACATCCATTAATGGAGGGCCATGGCCGTATGGTGTATAAACTAGAGAATACCCCCATCAAACTCTACTCTTCTCTGCTTCCACCTGTCTGGGCATCAGAGGATCCTCCATTGCTCAGTGGACTTGACCCCTAATTTAGCCAGAGGAACTCAATGGCTCGGAAGTTAAATCAAGTTTTTTTTGCATACAGCCCTCTCCAATGACACCCTAAAAATATAAAATGATCACTTCTAAATGGAAATATCCTTTATAAAAACAAATGTAAAAAATGTTTTTGGCAAACAGAATAGCCAATGCTTGTTTTGAAAGATTTCCAGCGCACACAAAAATTTGTTCTTTGGTCTCATTAGCTTAGTGCAGATCTTAAAGGCTAAGACTCCTCGCGAGCAGATTTCAGCCATTCTCCAATCTTCATTACAATTTCCTGCACGGGAGAAAATAAATGCAGATTAGTTTATATGTTCATTAAATGGACAACATAATCTCCAGTGTGCCATGGCACTAGGTCTGCAAGATACTTTAGCTATACTGAAGACAACAAACTGCGTAATGCTTATATGTGGCAGCAGAAAAAGTGGGGTTTAACGCCCAGTACTCTATGTGTCTACAGTGGCCTGATGTTCTCTGCATCCACTCAGCATGCTGAATGAACTGTCACTGACAGCTCTTGGTCATGGCTTCTGATTAGGAGCCAGTGTGATTGGCTCTCACAGCAGTCATGCGATAGAGAAACTGCACCATCTCCCAGCATTAAAGTTCACATAAAGGACCACCAGTGGGCAACACCAAGGGGTTAAAGATCGTGCCGTGCCCCGTGAGGGGCTGAAGATGGACGCTGCCTGCACAGGGGACATCGCAGGCTTCATTTGCAGGTAAGTGACACATAATGCGATGCATACTAGCCCATTATGCATCTACTTTGCAGGGGAATATAGAGGAAGTAAACCTCATCAGGGTTTACTTCCTCTTTAAGAACTTCAAATAGAATACTATGTTTGTTAAAAATGTACCTTTTTTTTGAAGTGTTAACCACTTAACGCAAATTGCTGTTTATAAACGGCGGCAGCTTTAAGTGGATGTATCGGGGTATAGTCTGCAGCTACAGGCTATACCCCGGTTCAGTTTTTTAGATCCGGTGGTAACGGCCGATCTGGCTTGGGAATCGCTATCCCAGGGAGCGGGAGGGGCTACCCCCCCTCCCCATTGTCCATATTCCCATCGCACACGTTCCTGGAACTAGCTCAAAAATGTATTTGGGTGATGTAGCGACAACCAGCTGGTTACTAGTACCGATATAGCATGTCAATAAATGCCAGCACACCAAGGATCCTTTAATTCATCCAAACAAGTGTAAAAGAGGGCTCTGGGGCTTAAGTGGTTAAGGAAAATTATGCAAGGGATCATAAACTTTATAAGTTACAAAACAGTCAGGAACCCCATTGATTTTACAATTTTCAAGTACTCACACAACTCAAAAAAAACACCCATTTGACTTGCCTGTCATAAACCATAAACATTTTTTACATAAAATGTTGCTGCTTTCTACTGACACATATTAAGGTTCATAGTTGGTAAGGTTAAAGACAACAGTCCATCTGGTTCAACCTGTGTAGGGGTGTGTGGGTGTGTAGGTGTGTGTGTGTGTGTGTGTGCACGTGTGTGCGTTTATTCCAATACCATTTTCCATAGCCCTGTATATTGAGTGTGCTAAGGTGCCCACCCAAGAGCTTTTTGAAACCATCAACAATTCCCGCTGACACCACTGGTTGTGGAAGGGAGTTCCACATCCTTACCGCAATTAACATTAAAAAAACCCCTACGCAGTTCAAGGTTGAACCACTTCTTCAATTCAATTGAATGGCCATGTATTTTCTAAAAGTGATTGTAAAGTCAGCATAAAAATCCTGTAATCAGCTGTGTTACAGGATAATATAATGTGCAGTGTGTGCGTTTGTTTAAAATTATTGCTCAAAATACCTGGCCGCCGCTGGGCGTTCATGTGACCTGCCAGAGCTCTCCTTGCCCCAGGGCCATCTTAATAACATCATGGGCCCCTGGGCAAAGTAATGCACTAGGGCCCCTACAAGGGAGATGGTGACCTGCGGCGCGCTATACATGCAGCAGCAAGGATTGGGTGTGGCTAAATGATGCTACATATGGGGCATGGCTTTTGAGTCTGATTAGAAACAACAAATACACACAATCAGGGAATAATCCCAAATTAAATTCACCCCCCTATACACACTGTCCCTCCCTCTCCACACACTACCCTCATTCCCCATACACACTGCTCCCACTACTTTTTTAAACGATCCACCTCCTTGCACACGCTGCCCCCATGTCTCCCACTCTATCAGTGGCCTGTATTTATGCAAGACTGTACACACTACGAAGGGGGCAGGAGGGCACAGTAGAGAGGAGGTCAGTAGGGTACAGTATAGTGTGTAGTAATGTATAGTGGCAGGTTTGGGTGTAGTGAGGACATTCAGTGTGTAGAGGGGGGACAGTCAGTGTGTAGAGGGGGGGGGGCAGGCAGTGTGTAGTGGGGGGTGACAGGCAGTGCGTAGAGGGGGGGAGGGA
>BLSH010113654.1:485630-501653 GCA_018402905.1 Glandirana rugosa | reverse complement strand
TGTGTAGAGGGGGGACAGGCAGTGTGTAGAGGGGGGACAGGCAGTGTGTAGAGGGGGGACAGGCAGTGTGTAGAGGGGGGACAGGCAGTGTGTAGGGGCCCCTGGCAGCAGATCCCAGCTGTGTGTGAGGGTTAAGGAGCTGAAGCAATAAAGAGGGAGGGAATTCCTGTAGGGAAAACTTTTCAGCACTCACTGACCTCATGGCAAAGACACCCCAGGCTGCCATCTTGGTCCCTCCTACAGTCCAGCGCAGTGCATTTTCAGGCAGGGATAGCACTAATGTGTGAGTCAGCCACACCCCCGCCCACCCCCTCCATCATCCCTGGAGAATCTATTTTTCTAGGAGCGTCCTCAGGGGCTGGCAGCCCTAAGGCTGATCACAGAGCACTGCAGCCAGAGGGAATGTCTGTCAGCCCCTCTCGCAAGCCGATAGAGCGGAGGAGGGGGAATATTACACACAGCCTACCCCGCACCACTGACCTTATCAACTTGACAGGGGACAGGGAAAATGCAGGGGCACCCCATACAGCTGGGGCCCCTGGGCTTTGCCCAGGGGTGCCCGCTCATTAAGACGGCCCTGCCTTGCCCACTCCGAGCACTACAGCAGGAGGGGACAAGATTCCCCGCTGACGTCAGCCGGGAGGAGAGCAGCGGGAGGTTACGTGAGCGGACTAATTTTAAATAAACACACACACTGCACATTATATTATCCTGCGACAGAGCGGATTACAGGATTTCTTAATAGTAATGTTATGAACTCCCAAGTTGACAGGCAGGTAGGGAGGGGGGAGAGAGGAGAACAGCAGGATGACGGAGGCACGTAAACTGACCACGGTAATCGGGGATCAGCAGCCATGATTACTGTGGTCAACACAGACAGAGGGACACAGGAACTGGCAGGATCAACCAGGATTTTTAGAACACAGAAAGGTGCAAATGACACAGCACAAGCACTATGCTGTGTATCATGCTTTAAGGGATCAGTGTATATGTATAATATATATATATATATATATATATATATATATATATATATATATAAAAAAAATTTTTTAGGGTTAAAGCCACTTTAAGCTCCCTGTGCTAGAATCACCATTGAAATCCTATGCAACCAGTTTAGAAGCATTAATGCTTAGCAGAGTTATATTTTTTAGGTATGTACAAAATGTATGCCTTGGTCATAAAACAAATCTCCTCACCTCTCTAGCCTTCTGTAAAGATGGAGGATCTATGGCATGCGATGGAGCCATATTTGCACAGTGGGCTGTTCCATTGATGAAGATGGCGATTTCTGAGTGAGACTGATTCTTCAATACACTGAGTGCATGCCAGGGATCTACATCACCTAGTAATAAGATATACAGGACATTAAATGAAAATGCAAAATATAGGTAAATACAAAGATCTGTATCAGTACTGCAATAAAGAACAATTGGAGTTTTGTACTCATGGTAAAATGCTTTTCTTAGAGCCCACTGGGGGACAGAGGAAGTCTTAAACCTTTGGGTTATACTACCACATACAGGAGGACAGGACACTGACAAACCGAATACCTGTAGGCCAGCCAAAGGATAAAACCCTCGTACTACCTTTTTTTTTTTTTTTTTTTTTAGCAAAGCAGTATTGATACCATGATCTTGAACACAGAGTGGTGGGACCTATTCCATCAACTGATTCCAAGAAAAAAAAAAAGAGGTTACAGTGAGAACAAAAATCCTAATTTCTTTCTCACCCATGGAGGGACATTTGGAGTCAAAGCGTTGGGATGTCCACAAGCAGTCCAACTGGGAGGTGGGCAACATAGCGAACAAATACTAAAAGGTCCATCAGATGAGGCAACAACGCCCACCTGGTAGATGTAAGGCTACAGGAAATGACACCTTGTGGCTGAGGGTAGGCAGAGAAGGAATGTCTCTAATGGGTACAAATGGCTATTTCTGAAGAGCAGAGTGAACCAAATTCAGACCCCCACAGACGGGGGAAAAAAAAAAAAAAAAAACACTTGAGGTGAGGTAGTACAAGGGGGACCTCCTGTACAAAGGTCTTGTTCAAAGAGTGAGAGACCTATGGTCTCTGAAATAGAATACTGACCTTTGATGGAGCTGAGAGCCTAACGCTGGTGCAGATAGATCAGGATGGGGAGGGGTCCCCCAAGTAAAAACTCCTTGGGCAGAAACCCAGAGGCTTACACCGAATGAAGTATGCTTTCCATGTTCAGTGATAGACCTTGCAGGAAGTAGACTTCTTATCTTTTAGTATTGTAGGGATCACAGACAGAGATACCCCTCTCTCAGAACCAGGGCTTTAAAAACTCATGCCGTGAATGACCATGAAGGAGGATGGAAAATTAGTCCTTGTGATAGAAGATCTTGGTTTGGTGAAATCCCATGAACTGTCCACCAGGAGTCCTACCAGGTCCACCTACCACATCTATATAGGCATTCCAGATCAATGAGGATCACCGGAATGCCCTCCATCTCGATTTTGCAAAGAAAGAAAAGCTAGATCAGGGAGTATTGATCCTACTGAGCCACCAGAGCATCCCCAGCTCCCACTAGAGTATTCCTGTATCTGGAAACAAACCAGTTTGTTGCTGAACCTGAAGGCCAATAGATCCACATGCAGCACCCATAAAAGGTCCAAGAACACTTTCAGGTGTAGGGTCCAATTCCCCGAGTCTAGGCACTGCCAGCTGAAGAAGCCTGCAAGCTAATTATCTATGCCTAGAATGTACGTGGCTGACAAGGCTCAAACATGATGTTCTGCCCAGAACACGATCCAATTTACCTTTCTTGCTGTGATGAGACTTATGGTTCCTCCTTGATGATTGATGCACAACCCCTGATGATTGATGTACACCCCTGTTATAGCATTGCCCAACTGAATCCGGATCAAATCACCCTCCATTTAATGGTCTACCATCATACCTAAGACTCCCATGCAAAAAGGAGAAAAGTCTGACAGCCCCTGGACTAGACAATTTAAATCTGAGAATGGAGTTGCTGAAGTGTTTCCTCTAGAAGGAACACTCTGGTCTGAAGTGTGTCCAGGACTAGACACAGATATGCCAAATGATGAATCGGTTCCAACAATGATTTCTGAAGGTTCGGGATCCATCTGAAGCGTTTGACGGTCAACTTTATGTTGCCTGAAAGAGCATGCGCTGACTGTTCACTCAACAGGTCGTCTAAATATCCTACAATGGGGATGCCACAAGAACGCAGCAGAACTAGCACAGGGTTAGCAACTTGGTAATCACAGAAGGTATAGCTGAGAGGCTAAAGGGCAGGGCCATCAACTGACTGCAGGGGACCTACAGCAAGGCGTAGGAATTGCTGATGTGCTGGAAAGATGGGAGACATGCAAGTGAACATGTTCACAATATTCAGAAAGTCTCCCTGTTGGAGAAGCTATGACAGTTGGGTAGATTCCATGTGGAATTTTTGGACTCTACATAATATATTCAGAGCTTTGAGATCCAGAATGGGACAAACGCCCCTTTGTGCTTGAGAATGACAAACGGTTTGGAGTAAAAAACCCTTAAACCTTTGCGCCATAGAAATTGGGACAACGACACCCTGATCCAGAAGAACCAAGAGATCTGCTAATCTTTACCGTGACACCAGAAGCTTGGAGCTGAGAAACCAAAGCGGGAGCAGAGTGAAATTCCAGTTTGTGGCCCACCTCCCATATCCAAAAGTCAGAGATTAAAGCTGTTCAAGTGTTCATAAAAGGTTAAAAAATGTTAGGAAATTTAAAGAAACAAAGACTGTAGACAGCACTTGTGGAAGCAACAGGCTGATCCTCTAGTTTCAGAGTGGTGCACACTGCATCAGCAAGAGACAAAATGGCCTCCTTTAATGGAATCTGGAAATCATTCTGCTTGGAGCACAGTGCCCAAAAGTCACTCCCAGGGTATTCCTGCAACATGCAATGTACGTAGTATGTGGACACAGGAATTCAACACATCTGGAAGTGTTGGGATTCTGAAGATTTTTTTGGAAACATGTTTTGTTTGCTGGGTACTGTAAAATATGCATTTTTAATGCGCAATGCTCAATATATATGTGTATATTCACATAAGTTACTTAAGGCATGAAAAAATGTCAGTCATTTTTCAATCTCTCACATCTGCCACAGAGTTGATCTAGAGAAAAGCCACACTCTAGATGTGGCTTTAGCAGTAATTTATACAATGATAAAATACTGTGAAAATTCGCATTTGTATTCTGTATACATCCAAAAGATCGTTTGTTCGTTTTTGCAGGTTTTGCTTGATGTGGAGTGGTCTTGCTTAGCTTATTGCTAACCCCTATTCCCCCAGTCCATCAATATTCCATTTAATGTATAGTATTCAACAACCTTCTTCTGTAGTATATCACTATACTACTGATTTTTGTGTGTGAATACATCGCTCGGCAGGTTGGCATTATGAATATATCCAGATGGGATCTGCCTGAGCAGCCAGAGTCTTGGTCTCACACAGGTGCCTTGCCACACCGCAGCTGTAATCGGGAAGTATGAGTAAAAGTGGATATTTGTTAGTGTAAATTTACGATAGTCAGTGCACTACATAAGCCATTTTGACAATTCAGTTAACCAAAAATTAAATTTTCCTTGAATATGCACACAGTTATGTCCTATAACATGATACCAGTACAGTAGATTTGGCAAGATACTCACCCCCCTCTTGCTGCCTCTCCCAGAAATTGAATGCCAAATAACAAGCAGCATGTGCTTGGAGCAGGCGATTCCCAGCAATACCCTTAGGTTTACTGTTCACAGTGCTGCATGTCCATAGGGAATGGACGTAATACAAGGTTTCTTATTACAACACATGGACTGATCGTTTGATTATAATAAAAGGCAGAACCTACCGCTGAGCACTCATTTTAGGCATGACCTGCCTAAATATTCACACAAAGTCAAATGAGGATCTGGTAAAAAAAAAAAAAAAAAATTGCAGGTACAAAAAATGTTCATTTACGATTATTTGTTTTAGGAGCCTGGAAAGCATTGCACCAGCGATCAGCATATCACTGGTGCCACGCAGGTCTCCAGCAGACTGTCAGCGTGAACTGTGGGCAGACACATTGGGGTTGATTTACTAAAGCTGGAGAGTACAAAAACTGGTTCAGCTGTGCATGATAGCCAATCAGCTTCTAACCTCAGCTTGTTCAATCAAGCTTTGACAATAAAACCTTGAAGCTGACTGGTTTCTGTGTGGAGCTGCACCAAATTTTGCACTTTCAAGCTATAGTAAATCAACCCCATTGTATAGACAGGCAGTTTCACACTGACAGGAACAAGCAATGAACTACCAGAGCATGCGTGCGGGAGCCGCTGTTCATGGCACAGGGCTCTGAAGGAACGGCACAGGGCCGTTCCTTCAGAGCGCATGCGCCAGAGATGTCCCTGGCTGCATGTACAGTAAATATCTCCTAAACTGCTCATGTTTAGGAGATATTTACACTACCTATAGGTAAGCCCCATTATAGGCTTACCTATAGGTGAAATTTAGAGATGGAAGTTTACTTCCACTTGAATTAGTCTTAAAATGTAAATACCGTTAACAAAGATTATCCGGCTAGATTTTGGGTGATCGGCCCCATAAAATTCATTGGTGAACTGGACAGCTTGGAAGACGGACTCTGTCGGTATTTGGAACACTTCTGTGCAGAGGTCCAGCTGGGATTTGAGAGTTAGTCGAGGGGAGAAAGGACAAGAAGAAACTTCACAGGTCTGATCTGTGCGAGGAAAGGAAAGATACAATGAAACATAAATTTACTACAGAAAGTTACAATCATTTAAGTTTTGTGTACATTATAGCTCAGCACTTACAGTATCCAAACTCTGTGCATGTTTGGTAATACCATTGCCGGTCCCCAACTCCCACTGGATTCAGCTCGGTCTTTCTCAAGTCTGATAAAGTTTTCTCATGGGAGTTTTCCACACACGTCTGCCCCATGGATTCCATGTAGATCTGGAAAAGTTAAGACCCTTACATTTGTCCTTCCAAATATCAAATAGACCACCTGCGCTGTTTTGTTCCAGTTTTTATAAAATAGCCCCGTAACCAATGCTTGCAGGGCAATTTCCTCCATTCCCTTAAAGGGGTAGTATGGGATACATGTTTACCCATCTCTCATAACTTAAAGAGTAAATATACCTAATGAAAAGACGAACACACATGTTAATCCAATCCCCAATCCCTGCTGCACTTACCTCCATGGATGCTGAGCTGTTAGTGCTCATGCAGTCAGTACAGCGATTTGAGGATTTGAAATCCCAGCTCTTCTCCTTCTCTTCTCTGCGGCGCTTCCCTGACAGATCAAAACAATTCTGATTGGAATCGCTCTGATCCATCACGGAGACGCTGCAGAGAGAAGAGATAGAAGAGCTGGGATTTCAAATCCTCAGACCGCTGTACTGACTGCATGAGCACTCACAGCTCAGCATCCACGGAGGCAAGTGCAGTGGGAGCCAGGGAGGTGGGGACAGGGTTTGTTGTTAGTTCACCTTTTCATTTGTTTCAGGTGATGGCACCACATTAGTATTGTGGCTACCAGTTCTGGCCATTGCCATGCAAGATCTGGAAGTGGTGATGTTGGTGGTCACAGGGTTGTTGGATGGTGCAGAAGAGAAGGTATGTATGACACTCTTGCCTGACCTTTCTCCAACACATGCTGTGCTTACAATTGTTTAATACACACACACATATATATATATATATATATATATATATATATATATATATATATATATATATATATATATATATATATATACACATACACACACACACACACACACACATATACATACATATATACATATACACACACACACACACATACATATATATTTAGCAGAGACCCTAGAGAAGAAAATGGCAGTCGTTGCAATTTTTAGGTTACACGGTATGTCAAGCGCAATTTTGTTTTTAAAAAATACACTTTAATTTTAATGCAAAAAAACACAATACAATACAATACCCCTCATATTTTTGTAATTATTTTATTATATCTTTTCATGTGACAACACTGAAGAAATGACACTTTGCTAAAGTGTGTGAGTGTACAAGTAGTGAGTGTACAGCTTGCATAACAGTGTAAATTTGCTGCCCCCTCAAAATAACTCAACACACAGCCATTAATGTCTAAACTGCTGGCAACAAAAGGCGAGTACACCCCTAAGTGAAAATGTCCAGATTGGGCCTAAAGTGTCAATATTTTGTGTGGCCACCATTATTTTCCAGCACTGCCTTAACCCTTTTGGGCATGGAGTTCACCAGAGCTTCACAGGTTGCCACTGGAGTCCTCTTCCACTCCTCCATGACGATATCACGGAGCTGGTGGATGTTAGAGACCTTCTGTTTGAGGATGCCCCACAGATGCTCAATGGGGTTTAGGTCTGGAGACATGCTTGGCCAGTCCATCACCTTTACCCTCAGCTTCTTTAGCAAGGCAGTGGTCCATCTTGGAGGGGCGTTTGGGGTCATTATGTTGGAATACTGCCCTGCAGCCCAATCTCTGAAGGGAGGAGATGATGCCCTGCTTCAGTATGTCACAGTACATGTTGGCATTCATGGTTCCCTCAATGAACTGTAGCTCCCCAGTGCCAGCAGCACTCATGCAGCCCCAGACCATGACACTCCCACCACCATGCTTGACTGTAGGCAAGACACACTTGTCTTCATACTCCTTACCTGGTAGCTGCCACACACGCTTGACACCATCTGAACCAAATACGTTTATCTTGGTCTCATCAGACCACAGGAGTTGGTTCCAGTAATCCATGTCCTTAGTCTGCGTGTCTTCAGCAAACTGTTTGTGGGCTTTTTTGTGCATCATCTTTAGAAGAGGCTTGCTTCTAGGATGACAGCCATGCAGACCAATTTGATGCAGTGTGCGGCGTATGGTCTGAGCACTGACAGGCTGACCCCCCACCCCTTCAACCTCTGCAGCAACGCTGGCAGCACTCATACGTCTATTTCCCAAAGACAACCTCTGGATATGACACTGAGCAAGTGCACTCACCTTCTTTGGTTGACCATGGCGAGGCCTGTTCTGAGTGGAACCTGTCCTGTTAAACCACTGTATGGTCTTGGTCACAGTGCTGCAGCTCAGTTTCAGGGTCTTGGCAATCTTCTTATAGCCTAGGCCATCTTTATGTAGAGCAACAATTCTTTTTTTCAGATCCTCAGAGAGTTCTTTGCCATGAGGTGCCATGTTGAACTTCCAGTGACCAGTATGAGAGATTGAGAGCGATAACACCAAAATTTAACACACCCGCTCCCCATTCGTACCTGAGATCTTGTAACGCTAACGAGTCACATGACACCGGGGAGGGAAAATGGCTAATTGGGCCCAATTTGGACATTTTCACTTAGAGGTGTACTCACTTTTGTTGCCAGCGGTTTAGACATTAATGGCTGTGTGTTGAGTTATTTTGAGGGGACAGCAAATTTACACTGTTATACAAGCTGTACACTCACTACTTTACATTGTAGCAAAGTGTCATTTTTTCAGTGTTGTCGCATGAAAAGATATAACAAAATATTTACAAAAATGTGAGGGGTGTACTTACTTTTGTGAGATACTGTATATAACCCATTTTTTTTTGGTAAATTATAAAAGATGATGTTGCACAGAGTAAACAGATACCCAACATGTCATGCTTTAAAACTGCGCACACTTGTGGAATGGCACCAAACTACGGTACTTAAAAATCTCCATTAGGCGACGCTTTAAAATTTTTCTACAGCTTACCAGTTTAGAACTACAGAGGCGGTCCACTGCTTGAATTATTGCTCTCGCTCTAACGATCGTGGTGATACCTCACAAGTGTGGTATGTTTACATATGCTGGAGCGATCTATAAATGCGTTTGCTTTGGCATGAGAGCGCAAGGAAACGGGGGTGGGGGGGGGGGGGATGGGGGACACCTTTTTTTGTTTTGTTTTTTATTTTTACACCGCCCCTATCATTTTTTAATCACTTTTATTGGAATTGCAAGAAATGTATATAAAAAAAAAACAAAAAACTCTCTCTTTGCTTTCCAGTGGGAAAAATGGCAGGGTTTACATCAGCCATAGCCAGAAGTGATGTCATGACGTTGCTTCAGGTCTCCCAGGATCAGAGATGGCCAGGGACCACCAAGTCCCCGGCCAGCTCTATAGCAATCCGGCGCTGCTGCCGGATCGTACCTTCAGCTCCCCGATCATACGGGACAGCCCGGAGAGGTGCCCTTGGGTGGTCCCCTCCAGCTGCCTGTAAAAGCAATCAAGCGACTAATCAGCCGCTATGATGCCGTTTACAAGAGAGCTGAAAACAAAGATATCTGGATGATGCCTGTAGCTGCAAGTCCATCATGGGACGTTGTATGGGTGGGAAGTGGTTAACCACTTCTCGTCCTTAGGCTGTTTATAAACAGCCTAAGGTTGAAGTTGTTATACCAGGATCATAACTACAGTTACAGGCATCAGTCCACAGTATCTGCAGCCGATTATTCTCTTTCTATACAGGCGCTGGATTCATTTTACAGGAGGCCCTCCACCAGCTCCCTGCTTGTGGAAGAGAATTCAACATTCTTACTGCTCTGAAAGTAAAGAACCCTCTACGCAGTTTAAGGTTAAACCGCTTCTTTTCTAATTTTAGTGAATGGCTGCGTGTCTTTTTAAATTCCCTTTCATTGAAAAGTTGTTTCTCTTGGGTCACCAGTACCGTATTTGTACATTGATATCATATCCCCTCTCAAGCATCTCCAGAGAGAATAAGTTCAATCCTTGTAGTCTTTCCTCATAGCCGAGATCCTCCAGTCCCTTTATTAGCTTTGTTGTTCTTCTCTGGAGTCTCTCCAGCTCATCCCTCCTCTGGTGCCCAGAACTGAACGATATACTCAAGATGCAGCCGGAGCAGAGTATTGTAGAGTGGGAGAATTACCATCTGATCTCTGGAGTGAATGCCCTTTTTAACATGTCAATATTCTGTTGGCTTTGCTTGCAGCAGCCTGGCCTTTTCCATCCTAGATTGCCCTAGAGGTTCTCCCCCTAGCGAGTAACTTTCATTCATATTTTTGGCACCCAATGCATTTTTTTTTAAGTGCTCCCGTCCCAGTCTCCATGTGCACACGGTGATTGCACCACACATGTGAGGTATCACCGTGAATGTCAGAGCGAGAGCAATAATTCCACTGCAAGAGCTCCTGTATGATTCTAAACTGGTAACCCGTAAAGGCTTTTAAACGTTGCCTATGGAGATTTTTGGGTACCATAGTTTAGCTCTGTTCCACAGGCGTACGCAATTTTAAGCATGTTTGGGATCTGTTTACTGAGCGTAACATCATCTTTTATATTTTGCCAAACAACTGGGTATTATATTGTCTTTTTGCTCATTAAAAAGTGTATTTTTTTGTTAAAAATTGGATTTGAAAAACTCCTGTGCAAATTTCCTGTGAAATAAAAATATGCAACACCTGCCATTTTATGCTCTAGGGACTAATAAATTATATATATTAACTATATATATATATATATATATATATATATATATTATGCATTGCCTGCCATTGTCAAATTATAGCAGTACTCACCATGTTTACAGATTTCAGTCCTTCATAGGCAGAACCTGCTGAGATCATTCGCTTGCAGATTGACCTGACATCACTAATTGCCATTTCACCGTTGTACTGCACAGCGCCCATAAATATGTCAGCCAGATTGCTGACAAACTCGGTGTAGTCATCAGGTGGGTGGAGGGAAGAACAGGAAAAGAAATCTTTCTCTAGCTGAGTAATATTTCCCGCTTTGAGAAGAGACTCCACTACTCGGAAACTGTCCTTCACTTTGTCCAGACACTGCAGAGAGAGCAAGGCAGGGCTTTCAGGATGACCACACATGATGCAATCAATTTCTACAATCATAGCCTTATATGGGTTATGTTCACGTTTAATCATATTATAACTGATCCCACTGACTTTCACCAGGAACCGGCCGAGATTCGAACCATGTATGGGCAGGCTAAATGTACCAAGTTGATCAAATCAATCAACTTGAGTACAACCAGCCTGGCGGATTTACAGGTGTTTATCGCTAGCGGCTACTATAGCTGCTAGCAATAATCACTGTCTTCTCCGGGAGGGGCGTGGTTACAGGAAATAAATTTGTACCGTGTATGGCCGGCCTAAAAGAAAAGTACAATTAAGCAAATTCACCTTGTAGTTTTACTAAGCAGGCAGCAGAGCCTGTATAAATAGTGTGCAAGTATATCTGCCACCATATGCAAATATTCACAGAGCTTTTAAAACGATCTAAACCCAAGTCACTAAAATCTGGGGAAGTATCCTCTCCATCATATCTTCACACACGGCACCAAAGCGCTGTGTGACAGCTACTCTTATCTGCGGTGTCAGCCGTGGCTTAGAGAACGGTGAGATTCTGGGAGCGGACCACATCATGCTCCAGACACATCCCCCTGCACAGCTCACCCACAGGACCATACCACCTGTCTATTGCTCACTACCGATCGCATCTGGATACCCCTAGATGTTAGAGGACAAGCAGGTATTCATCACCACCGGTGTGCTAAGACTAACCAAGGAACAATGCAACTGGTAAAAGAGGACTATTCCCTCATGGTCTTACCACCCACCTGGCACACCTCAGGATAACACACACACCAGACTTCTTTATAAGGCTCGGAGGAAGAGGAAAACCCTTGAAACGCGTCAGGGAAGCGGGTATCTGTATATGGACATCTCAAGAGGAATGATATGATGTGATTTTAACAATTTCATCATGTGAGTACACTACCTACTTCTTTCATTTAATAAATTCATTACCAAGGATAATGCACCAGGCCACGCGCCTTATATTTGTTTCTCCATGTTCTAGCACTCTAGCTCCCCCAAATTGACTGAGGGCAGCGGGGCATACACTGTCCATACACTGTCCATACAAGTAGCTGAACAGAAGCACTACTATCCACATCCAGGACCACAGCACAGCGCAGGAGATTTGTTGATGTTGAAATGTAAATGAATGTTGGAGGCCATGACCACAGGGTCTGGAAAAAGATGGGGTTGTTTAGGTTGGAGAAGGATGGGGGGGTTGAAAGTGCACTTATCCTCTAGAGAGGCGCTCCAGCAGTGATGGCAAACCTTGGCACCCCAGATGTTTTGGAACTACATTTCCCATGATGATCATGCACTTTGCAGTGTAGTTGAGCATCATGGGAAATGTAGTTCCAAAACATCTGTCGTGCCAAGGTTTGCCATCACTGCGCTGCAGTCTAGAGGAGTTCATACAGGAGTGCTGCGGGAAACCGCATGCGATTCCAGGAGTCGCCGCTCCACTTTCCTGTTCAAATTACATGTGATTCTTTGCAGTGCAATTTGAGGCCATTCATTTTGTATGGGCTCAAATTGCACCACAAAGGTACCGGTACTCAATACAAGCGAGTACTTGACCAAAACGATCGGTACTTGTACTGGCGGTTAACAAAAACGCTATTGGTGCAACCATATTCTTTACACGTGTGGTCATTGGGAAGAATTACCTTACAGATAACTAACAAGATCAATGGTGGCAATGGGAACTTAACTGAGAGGCAGAAATTGCTCATTGCTCAAGGAACCCCGAGCAATCTCTGGAGGAACCCTGGTTGAGAAACCCTGCTATAAGGGTTAGTTAGGTAAGCAAAAGTGTAAAGGGGGACATCACGTTGATGACGAAACGTATCAAATTGGAATGCACAGGGCGTAACATTGCGTGTAGGTGGAACGCACGCTGATACAAAGCATGTCCTTGGAAAGAAGTCGGAGGATATATCCTGGTCACGGGGACCACCTAAACCATATTTGACTCATTTTGTTATATGACAAATGGGGTCAGTAGCATCCGGTGAGTGGAGATCTTCACTTTATTTTTTTCATGTGGTGATTGGGTTCACAGAGAGGGATTACCATTTATTATGCAGACTTGTAATGTCCACATTGAGAGGACCTTATATATTGGATGTCACCCAATCATATTGGGATTAAGCACTTTATTATCACTATTTTGACTTTTTTTTGTAGTGTTTTATTTTCCAAGTTGTTTTGTGTTGCAGTATTTAAATGTATTTTACATTGCTAATATTCACATAGGCAAGCGCTGTTTATGCACAGAGAACACTACCTTTGTGGATTATATATTTTTTATTTTTGTACAACCAAAATGTTTGGGACAGCAGCTGCAGATATTTATATAGGTGGCACAAGTGTATCTTTTAACACATTGGGAAGAATTACCTTTCAGATAGCTAAAAAGATCAATGGTGTCAGTGGGAACTTATCTGAGAGGCAGACATTGCTCATTGCTTAACCTCCTTAGCGGTATTCCAGAGTGTGGCTCGGGGTGGATTTTCAATACCTAAAGCGGTAACCCCGAGCCACACTCGGGATTGCATCGCTGGATCCAGGCAGTGTTACTCACCTTGTCCCCTGGATCCAGCGATGTCCTCCCGCGGTGTCAGCGTGTCTGTGGGCTGTGTCCGCAGCTCCGATGCCTCTGTGTGCCTCGGCCTCCGTTCCCTGCGAGCGTCGCGTCGCACGGGGGCAGAGACCGGCGGGAAATTCAAAAAGTGAAACACACACAGTACATACAGTACACTGTAATCTTATAGATTACATTACTGTATGAAAACATTTCACATCCCCTTTGTCCCTAGTGGTTTGCCCAGAGCCCTGCATGCACTTTTATATTATTTATGTCATTCTTTCTGCCTGGAAACATGAGAATGTCCATAGCAACCAAAAAGTGTCCCTTTGCGTCATAAGTGGTTTTTGATCAGCTAGAAAACACCGATAGTAAATAAGAATCATTTGCAGAATTGAGTGATACTGATTTTTGGGGAAATTTATCATCAGAAACTGAAAGTGACGACAGCGACAATTCTGCAACTGAGCAAATTTCTGCGTTTTTGGTTTGATTACATTATTGAATAAATGCAAAATAATTGTACCGCTTTCAGCACCAAAAATCAGACATAATCCTACCGCCAGGGACACTAACCATTGCAGGCCTATAGTACATAACGCCATATCTCCATGCAGAAAACCATTACCGCTTTCAGCAATAAATTCCAGACTCCGTCATACCGCCAGGGAGGTTAAGGAAACTCTAGCAACCACTGGAGGAACCCTAGGATTCCACGGAACCCTGGATGAGAAACTCTGCTCTGAGTGTTAGTTAGGTAAGCAAACATTAAAAAAAATGTACAATGTGCATCAAGGGTTAATTTTGAGGAACTTTACAGCAATCTTTCCTTTACCATCATTGCATATGACAGTCCAAAGGAAGTGCTGGGCATAGGCTACTGCCAAGTGCTCCCTGGCAAGCGTTTAGTGCAACATAGACAGGAGTTCAGATAATTTACTTCTGCTGCATACTGCTAAAAATGAATGCCAATAATTATGTCAGTCTGTGCTAACACTGCACTGCGGTCCTTGATCAGTTCCCCTGGTCCCCTGGGTGGCACCCCCTTCCAGTAAAAGCATATAAAGCAACAGTATAGTGTATTTTCAGTGAATACATATTTTTGATTTACTATAGCATTAGTTAAAATCATTTTTTAATGTTACATTTATATATTTAAAAGCATTCCCTTCCATGATGACTGCTTTCGTATTAAGTCACCGATGGCTGGAAGCCCAGACCAGATATAGCAACGTCAATGTGCGTGGGTTAAATTGACAAGAGTGCTAAGATTATTTGCCTGGCCAAATCACGTTCCCTTTTTTTTTTTTTTCTGTAAGAACACATACGACTTTAATTTAGTACAGTGCTTTAATAAATAACCTGCTTGTTTTTTGTTTATTTTGGGCTATAAAATGGACAAAAATATGAAAGGTTTTTATTTTTTTTTTTTAAACATTGTACGGAATTTCCATTTGTGTGCACAGCAATTGCACACAGAAAAAAAAAAAAAAATAAAATCTTCCAGACAGTGGTAATTGTGATTCCATGATCAGGAACAATGCCGATTGCTTCCTGATCCTTAAAGTGTTACTAAACCCACTACAGTAAAATCAGTCTGTATATGCAGCATAGCAGGCTTGTTATACGCACTGTAGAATTTAAAGTGGAACTTAAGTCTTTTTTTCATCTTTCCATCTATTAAATCTTTTGCCCTTGTTGTAACTTTGGATAGTAAAACATTTTTTTTTCTGCCAGTAAATACCTTATACATCCCACTTCCTGTTTCTTGTCTGGTAAAAAGCCTCGGTGTTTGACATCATGCACAGCTCTCTCTCTTGTAAGAGTTTGCCAGGAAGGGAGAGGGGATGAGTCATAAGAGGGCCAATGAGAGCTGCAGGGCTGGAGGTGTGCCTCTGTGTAAATCCAGGAAGTGAACAGGCAGCAGCTTCAGCTGCCCGCAGTTAAAATGGATGCAGCCAGATTTAGTGGAGGGAGATTTCTGCAGCATATTTGGCAAGTACAGAATCACAGTATATATAAAATAATATGCAAAGTGGCTGGAGGGAAGCTTCAGAATGGCAAAGATGTTTTTATTACAAATTATGGGAGCAGACTGCAGTTCTTCTTTAACCACTTCCGGACCGCCGTACGTCGTTTGACGGCGGTACTTTGAAGTGGAATACCGTTGTTATGGTAGCAGATAGCTACCATAACTCCGGTATCTTTTTTTTCAGGAAGCGATTCTGCGTCAGATAAAAGTGATCTTAGCGGCGGATTCGTCGCAAGATCACTTTTATCAGCGGCGGGAGAGGTGCAGTTTGCTGCATGCCGCCAGGCCTTCACCAATTTCTTCTTGACGTCAGACGAGGGTATTAAACATTATTTTTGTAGAAACGGTAAGACTTCGAAGGGAGGTCGGTGAAACGTATAATAAAATATATATGACACTAAGACATGAACGGTTTATACGACGTCTTTAGAGGGAGGTGATTTAGACCGACGTAGGTAAAATTGACGCCCGTCGACTTCGACGACGGACAAGTGAAGGACCTAAATGTGTCTCCG
>BLSH010113654.1:471876-485620 GCA_018402905.1 Glandirana rugosa | reverse complement strand
GTAAAATACATAATTAAAAAAAAAAAAAAAAAATTTAAAGCGCACCGTCCTTGCGAGCTCGCGCGCAGAAGCGAACGCATACGTAAGTCCCGCCCACATATGAAAACGGTGTGCAAACCACACATGTGAGGTATCGCCGCGATCGTTAGAGCGAGAGCAATAATTCTAGCCCTAGACCTCCTCTAACGCAAAAATGCTAACCTGTAGAATTTTTTAAACGTCGCCAATGGAGATTTTTATGTTGCAAAGTTTGTCGCCATTCCGCGAGCGGACGCAATTTTGAAGCATGACATGTTGGGTATCATTTTACTCGGCGTAACATTATCTTTCACAATATGGAAAAAAATTGACCTAACTTTACTGTTGTCTTATTTTTTAACTAAAAAAAATGAATTTTTTCCAAAAAAAAAAAAAAAATCGCGCTTTTAAGACTGCTGCGCAAATACGGTGTGATAAAGTTTTGCAATGGCCGCCATTTTATTCTCTAGGGTCTTAGAAAAAAAATATATAAATGGGGGTTCTAAGTAATTTTATAGCAAAAAAAAACTGTTTTTAACTGATAACCTCCAAACTCCAAAAAGAGGCTCGGTCTTAAAGTGGTTAAGGGGTTAATCCTCTGCTGTGTTTAAAATAGGCTGTTTTATCCTGTATGCATAGATTCTTCCCTCCTGCCCTGTCAATCTAAGCAAGTTCATATAATACACAGCAGGGTGGTAAAGCTGCACATGCTCAGTTTGGTCTCTTAAGCTGGATAGAACATTTCTTGTTTCAGTTGAACTGTTCAGGTCACATGATATCACACATGTGGGCGTGTATAGAGGCTGTAGTGGAAATCTCCTATTTGAACACACAGCTATGGACAATCTGTGCAGGTTATCAGGAAACCATGGTATACAGATCATCCCAAAAAGGTATATAGTGGCAGTATTTTAATGTAAGAAGATTTATAAACTGTGGGCACTGTGGGGGGGGGGGGGGGGCAGATTAACTATTTTCATATTACAGAGTTTAGTAACACTTTAAAGTACAGATTACTGATGCCTAGTGATTAGCTATAGAGATTTGTAGTTTTGCCACCTTAGGAGGCCCTGTATAAAATGAATGTAAAGGGAAAATGAAATATATTTAGTACATCCCTGGAATACGTGTATATTTCTCCAAGTTTGGTCCCTTTAAATGCACTGCAACAGAAAAATAACTGCTGATGCTCCAGAAATATAGTATGCTCCTCTCTTATTTGACATGACAGCACATCTCTGAAATCAAAGCAAGTGGTGTCAGCCCTGCCTACTTTTTTTCTGATGGATTCCAAAGAACACAGACCTCTCCTGATCACCATAACCCCCTCCCTGGACACAGGAAGTTTTCAGATCATAAGATTTCGGGTGAAATCAACGTTTTTTTTTTTTTGCCCTTTTTGAATTTGGCAAAACCCATTCAAGGATATATTCTGTAGACCAAAAAGGAAGAAAATAAGAGAAGTCCATTGTTAAGATTTACATACGGTACATTATAACAATTGTAATGAGTTAGAAGTCCCACAGGAAGCAATTTATGGACTTGCATTGTGAGATGCAGCTCAACCATTGTGTAGCAGTAAGGAGAACCAAGGTTCATAATAGACAAATCTGTCTGCCCCATATACAAATAAACTATAATCTAAACATAAAATATAGGTTGCCAAAGCATTAAAGGGGTTCTAAAGTCTTGACGTTTTTCACCTTAAATGCATTAAGGTGAAAAACCTCCTGCATTGCAGCTGCCACCAGACCCTCCCCTTTTCTTATCTGGACCCAATCGTGCCAGCAACGGGGATCAGCTCAGCAGCTCTAGCTGGTGTCTCGGGTCTTCATTGAATAGATTGATAGTGACAGGAGCCATTGGCTCCCACTGCTGTCAGTGACGCAGGAGCCGGGGGGCAGAGCAGAGTCCTGCTGTCTGTGTCAATGGATGCACGCCCACACGGGAGCCCCCAGGGAAAGCTCCTCTCTGAGGGGGCACTTGAGAAGAGGAGGAGCCAGGAGCACCACCGTTGGACCCCAGAAGAGGAGGATCGGGGCCACTGTGTGCAAAACCATTGCACTGAGCAGGTAAGTATAACATGCTTGTTATTTAAAAAAACAAAACAAAAACTGACCTTTTTTTTAACAGCCCTGTGGGGGTTGGTGAAATATCAGGTGTCTAGACAGATACCCAACGTCTCACTTTTGGGACAAATAAAGAAATTAAGGACCCAGATTCCTCAATCATTTCTTTGCTGTCTCAGCTGCAGAGTGAATAAATGGGAAGCACTCTGTACAGAGGCTCCCTGGTCATTCACAAGCTGAAGCATTTTAAATGCAGGGAGGGCCATAGGGGGATTGATTCCAGCAACTGTGCCCACTCCTGCTGATCTGGGCCCCCCTGTACAGGAGGGTAAGTGCTACCCCCTAATCAGCAGCCCTGCACAAAGTTACAATATAAAAGGATTACGTTCACTGTACCTTTTCAGATCCTCCAATGACTGGGTCTGACAAGCTGTTTGCCACCACCTGTAAAAAGACAAACAAGATTTAATCCATTGAACCAATTTCCTAAAAAAAACAATGGGCATCATCTGGGTCTTCAGTCTTAAACTGTTATCATGGTGAAGCCTTTAACATTTAGGGTTTTCTCAAAGTTTTACAATTTGAATTATCTTAAAGTGGTTGTCAACTCTGGACAACCAATTTAACCTACAGGTAAGCCTATAATGAGGCTTACCTGTAGGTTCCCTGCATATCTCCTAAACCTGCACGGTTTAGAAGATATACAGAGTACTTACATGTGCCGACGTCATCGGGCACATGCGCAGTGAAGAAACTGCCTCCGTGCCATTTCTTCACTGAGATCGTGCCGCGAATGGCGGCTCCCATGCGCACACCGCTCCAATCTCAGAGCCAGAGTCCGCGGCCCCAGAAGGAAAAGGGGCGAAAATGTACGTGGCCTGGAGCGGGGACAGCGCAGGCTTCCAATGCAGGTAAGTGTCACATAATAGGCTAGTATGCGATGCATACTAGTCTATTATGCTTTTACATTGCAGGGTAATGAAGAGGAACGAAGAAGAAGTAAAACCCACCAGGGCTTACTTCCTCTTTGAAGCAAAAGTCATCTCAGTGATACTCACCTTTGCTTCAACTTTCCGACATGGAGGTCCCTCGCTGGCACCGGAATCATCTCTCTGGCTGACTTCTTCTGGGTGCCGGTCTTCAACCACCTTGATCGGCCGGCATGGGGATAACATCACTCCCATGCATGTGCAAGAGTGCAGTTATCCCGGCACATGGGTACAGTGCCAGAATGTAGACTTAGCTGTGCATGCACTCCACAGCTCAGTGTACATTCCATAGTATGCAGGTAAGTTTATCCTTTGTAACAGACACTCTGCAGGTCTTACATTTCTGCATTTTTAAAATTAGGCCTCATGCACACTGTTTTTTTGTAAAATGTTATTTCTCCTGACAGGAGAAAATCAGCGTTAAAAATTCACCTAAGCCATGTTAAATTTATTCAGGCTATTGAAATGAATTAATGTTGAAATGCTAAATGCAGGGCTGCTGTTAGAAATCATGGGACCCCATACAGCCTACCTGACAGGGCCCTTCCTCTGGCCGAAAGTGACTGGGGACACAGATTTATCAGTCCCTTTCTCTGTAGCCTAAGCTGCGCTCCAAGGCTTCCTGCTCACAAACAATTAACTATGCTCTAGTGACAAATGAACACAGGAGTGATTAGTAATGATCACTCACTGTGTTAATTCAGAAATGAAACTTTGTGATACAGACTGCTCTTGCACATGCTGTAGATGGCCTTAGGGAGCGTTTGAAGGCAAAAGGGCAGCATATAAACACAACAGATAATATTGTTAAAATTGGTTAACAGAGATGCAGTTCTGCATATCATAAGCAGAGGCAGTTCTTGAATCCACGTATGTAACAACTTGCATAGTCTTGGGTGGAATCAGCCTTTACTAAAGCATTGCCAAGATGTTTCAGTACCTTGTTATAATCTATGAAGTTGAGCTCCGCTTTGACGGGGGCAGAAGAGGCCACAGCTGCATAAACCAAATGTGGGAACTGCAACAAAACATTACACAGGTAATATATAGAAGACTAGTTTGAGCTTTACATAAATTTATTAAAACTTTAATGAGATGTTTTAAATGCTGCTCACATAACTACTGGAAATCTGTCTTAATTCAAACCCAAACACGCAAAAAAATCAGTGCCAAGATAAGCCAATGGATTTCTCCTGAGCTGCCCAATGTGGTCATCCTAGAGGGAGCAAAGGAAAGACCTGACCAATGGGATGAGTCTTTTTCACAGTGCACCGAGCATGCTGAAAAGAAGCGCTGACATTGAAAACTGCTGAGCTATGGGCTCTGAATGGTGGGGTTACCTCCTGGCTATATTATGTGGCAGGATTGTACAATACAGAATTACAAGCATATTGATTGGTGAAACAATTTCAATAACTCACCTTAAAAAGGTACAGAATCTCACTGCACACATCCCTGAGGGCCAGTTCACACATAGGCGATCCGACTTCAGGCGCGACTTTGCTAGGCGATGTGAACGTGACATCAGCGTAACTTTGGGCGACTTACAACGCAACTTAAAGTGACCTCCATGCCAGGCGACTTTGCATGTGACCACTCACAAGGGAAGGAGGGGTTTGCCTGGGTAATTCGTGGGGAGTACCTTGGTAAATAATTTTCTTTTTCCTGTAAAGTCGCTTCAACATAGATGGGGGATCCGACTTGGAGGCGACTTCCATGGGCACAAGTTGGATAGAAGTTGCCTTGAAGTAGTACAGGAACCTTTTTTGAAGTCAGAGCGACTTCAGTAGCATACATTAAGGCGGCTCTCATTCACTTCAATGGGATTTCTGATGTCAAGCGACTTGGGGCAACACAAGTCGGAGCGCAAGTCGCTTATGTGTGAACCGGCCCTAAGAAATTCCAAAGAATGAATCCGCTGACATTAATCCTAAATTGAAACATTTGGATGGGTTGGCCCTCTAAACAAATTCCTTGCAATTTATAAAAAAATAAAAAGTAAAACTAGCTCACACTAGACTGAACCAGCAAGTCTACCCCAAACTTTACAGGAAACGTGCAGCATTTTGGAGGCTGCCATCAGTGACCTCCATTTCTGAATATACTAGTTTCCTGGCTGTCATTCTGATCCAGAGTTTTCTGAACGTTCTGCATTATTAACCTGGAACAAGTATGCTGAGTAACAGCTCTGACTGCACTCTGACCTTTTCCCCCCATCCCATCCCGACTACCATGACCGTGTTGTGATCGCTGGTGTAATTCTAACCTTACTTTTGGTGGCTCCATGCCTGAAATGTGTACCAGAGGCACTCAGCCTGTAGGAATTCACCGATACTCTTTTTTTTTTTTATCGGCGAGTATAAGTAATGCTACTTTCGGTCAAGTACTTGCTGATACCAAGTACCAATACTTTGTGGCGGGATTTGCATGCATACAAAATGAATGGGTGCAAATTGCACTGCAAAGACTTGCATGCGATTTGAACATGAATGTGGTGAGATTGGCATTCGGTTTCCCCCACCGCTCCTGTATGAACCCAGGCTTGTCATTGTAATTTTAAGCTTAAGCACAGGAGTAGTGCAGTAAACCTCCCTGCATGACTTCCAGCTGCTCAAGCCATCCACTGGACCCCCCGTCCCCTTCCCCCACGGTCCCATTGTACCAGATTGCTACGATCCCTCGCTGTTAGGCGCCAAAGAGCCACTTCACCTGTCCGGGGATTTGAAATACCCATGGCTTTCTCTCCTCTCCTTACAGTGCTGACAGTACGGACTACAGGGGTTCTAATTGGTCAGCGCCGGCACATGGGAAAACAAAGTCATGGAAGAGGCAGGAGGAGCCCAAGCTGCATATGTCCACAGTCAGATCGGAGCCGGGGGAATCCGTCATGCAGGGAGGTTTTCTGCACCGCTCCTGTGTGAACTTAGGCTCAAAATCACTATTACAAGCCTGGGTTCACACAGGAGCAGTGGGGGAAACCGCAAGCGATTTGGACAGGAAACTGGAGCATTTTGATGAGTGTGGGTACTCGTAAAAATACTCGGCATTGATACCGATATCAGTATCAGTACATCCTTAGTTACCAGGGTCTGCCATAAAAGGCTGCAGTAAGGATTATTAGACCTGTGCACACATCATGCTAATCAACTATCCTACCAGCTGCTCTCTTTAGTGCGGGAGGAAGCTGTAGTAGCAGGAGGAAACCCACACAAGCACAGTGGGAACATGTTCACTACATGCAAACAGTGTCCTTGCCATAATTTACACAACGGACCCCATTGCTGTAAAGGCATAAGTGCCAGCCACTAAGCCACAGTATTGCCCACACTGTCATTATATGCATTACTAGAGGCTCACCTTCAGTCTAAACCAAGCAGACAGAGATCCGGGATAGGAGCCTCCGAAACAGATCCAGGTGTTGTTTTGAGTCAGATTGTACTTCTGGGAGATGAACATGTGGAAGGAAGCCAAGTCTGCAAGTCTGAAAAAGAAAAAAAAAAAAAACACACAACAGTTAAGCTGGGCATAGATAACACTTTTTTTTTAATCAGCCAGAGGGCTGAACGGAAAAAAAAAAAAAAATGTATTCCTTCATCCACACAACTGAAGTGGATGGAGGAATCCTCCCTGCTGGGACACTGTATTCTGACAATGGGACTCTCCGCTGTCAGAAGGCACTGATCAGTGGTTGCAGCCACAGATAACATTTTCCAGCATTACTAATTTGAAAGAAGTCAATCTAACGATCAACTCCTGTCAAACAGGGAAGGCCACACATGGATTGAAATTTGGCCAGTCCCTGCGGAAACGGGCAAATCTAGATCAATCTATGGCCAGCTTTACAAAATTACTGGCACCTGAAAGGCCTAATTTTACATAATTGAGAAGAATAACAGGACATTCATTGTATGGCCTTAAGATTTATTAAAACAAACAAAAAAAAAAAAACTAAGTTTTACCCCGAGTAAATAGATACCAAACATTTCACACTTTAAAACTGCGAATGCCTATGGAATGGCACTAAACGACAGTACTTAAAAATCTCCATTAGCAATACATTAAAACCCTTTACAGATTACCAGTTTAGAGTTACACAGGAAGTCTGAAGCTAAAATAATTGCTTTCGCTCCAATGTTCGCGACGATACCACCACGGTGCAATCACCGTTTACATATGCGTGTGGGACGTACTTATGCATTCATGTTTACGTGTAAAAACATGGGGGGGGGGGGGGGGTTGTGAAATGCACTTTACATGTTTTATTATTATTTTTACCATTTACTTTATTTGAAACTTTTTTTGTACACTGCCTCTTTAATTTTTTATTTGATCAACTTTATTGCTTTCTCAAGGGATGAACACCATCCCTTGTGAAACCATGGGACATAACAGGTCCATTTTAGACCCCAAATCTCTCTTCTATTTCTAGGTGTATAGCCAACTATGACCTTGGTGCTAGAGAGAGATGCATGGTCTTAACTAGCAAACACGTGATCTAACGTTATCTCTTAGCTGTACTAAAGCCATTGTAAGTTATTGAATAGATAAGAGTACTTTTTGGTAGCCTTAATGTGTGCATGTTTTCTCTCACTGTGTACACAGCTTTTTGGGCATATATTTTAATATATTGTTTATGGTATAGTAGGCCAGTGGTTCTCAACCCTGTCCTCAAGTACCCCCAACAGGCCATGTTTGCAGGTTTTCCTTCATCTTGCATAGGTGCTTTAAATCAGAGTCGATGGCTTGGTATTTTGGAAAGCGATTTTATCCCAAAACATGGCCTGTTGGGGGTACTTGAGGACAGGGTTGAGAACCACTGTAGTAGGCAACAGACAAATTCTTACTTTAAACAGTAGCCCTGCGGATATTGGCTCGCCATTAGATCTCCATTAAAGTCTCATAATGAGGAAAGATTCTCCTTCCATCAGTGTGTGGTGTGTCAGTGCAATACTCACGCTTGCTGACTAGACAGAAATCGGATCCCATCCAGTGTGAGGCCATCTTTGTTAATACTGGCTCCATAATACCGATGTTCAAGGGACACCAAAAGTGCATGATGCTTCTCTGCCAGCTCAACATGCTCTCCTAGATGAAACACAATGTCCTGGTCAGCATATTCTTCTATACCTCCAAGTGAACAGGATCCAAGCCCTATTCCAAGCTCAGGTCATCCCTCTGCTGGCCCCAAAACTGACCCTGCAGCACCCAAACACTAACAAAATAAATAAAGTTGTCTTTGGTCCAGTAAATTCACAGGTCCTCTTTACCCTCTTCTTCTCCGAAGTGGGCAGATCCCAAATGCTGCAGAGGGAAGCACACCGAACTGATGATGTGCCGCTCTCTGCAGCATTCTCCTGTCAGTCCAGGGTGAATGGCGGAGCCTTGACAACCAGGACTCACAGTGAGTGGGATAAAAGGCACTGGATGTCATTCAACCCGGAAGATGAGCAGCACTGCTTTGCTTGATCAAGGAACAACCATAACAGCTATAATAAGGGAAGCAGAGGTTGTGGCTAATCAGCGTTGCCTCTAATGGCCAATCTACAAAATCTCTACATTAAATGAAACAAAAATATGGAACAGCATACGTGAAAATGTGAATGTTATAAAATTACATTAACCTGATCAATACTATTGCTTTCACATCTGATGCAATAAGGATTAAAATGGTTAGTTCACCATTAATGACATTTGCCAAAAACATGCCTATGCTTTACAGCATCCGCCGTACATTAATATGCAGTGACCCTGGGTTTTGCTTAGAAGTCCGGCTAGGCTGCTGCACACCTCACCGTGCCGCATAAATAGCAGATAAAAGCAGCCTCAGCTCACTCCATCAAGACCATGCCACTTGACTACGCCCCGGGGCGGGACGAAACACGTTAGTACGTGACCTTGATGGAGCGAGCTGAGGCTACTTTTATGTGCCAACCATACGGTCGGGTGAGATGTGCCGCGGCCAGGACACTTCTCTTCATCTCCTCTGTATTAATGTGCAGCGCTTCCTTTTTAGGCCACTTGCACATGGGGCCATCTACATGCAGTGTGTTTCTCCCAGCGTTTTAGTGTGCCTGGGAAGGAGAGGTGCAGTATCAAGCCCCACTACCTACAGTCTGTCAAAATCTATGACAGGCTGCAGCTGGACAAGGTGGTACCTGTATTTAGGACCCTTTGTGTTACTTTAATGCTCAGAGTGCAATGCATCTAGATGACCCCGTGTGCAAGAGGCCTTCAGCTGCTTTTTCCATCCCCTCCCCTTCCCCAGTCCTGCAGATGGCAGGATATACTGAGCATTGGATGTGTTGCCCTGGAAACAAAGGACAAAGCACTCAGCTTTGCTCTCTACCCACGAATGCGCAGTCTGCTCTCTTGCACCATCACAGAACATTGAGCTGTGAGAGAGTGTGGACTGCGCATGGGTGGGTAGAGAATGAAGCAAAGCGCACTACATCTTGACATCTGTGGGGAGAAATTAAATAAGCAGCTTAAAAAGTAATAAAATCAATAAATACTAAGTGAAACACACTTAACCGCTTAACGAGCGTCCGCTGTCGATTGACAGGGACAGTCTGGCTCAATAACGCAAAACGCCGTCACCTGCGAAATCGAGCATCGTGGGCGCGCGCTCACTGTGTAGCAGGGGAGCCAGGGAGCGGGTAGGGCGGACTTGATGTCTGCCAGCTACCCGCGATCGCTCCCCTGCAGGGACAGAATGGGGATCTGTGTATGTAAACACACGGATCTCCGTTCTGACAGGGTGAGAGGAGTGTGATCGTATGCTTCCTGTATATGGGAGCAGAGATCACGCTCTTCCCCCAGTCAGCCCAGCCCCCATACAGTTAGAAACACAATGTGGGGAACACAGTTAACCCTTTGATCGCCCCCTAGTGTTAACCCCTTCCCTGTCAGTGACATTTACACAGTAATCAGTGCATTTTCATAGCACTGATCGCTGTATAAATAATGTCAATGGTCCCAAAAAAGTGTCAAAATGGTCCGACATGTCTGCCGCAATGTCGCAGTCCCACTAAAAATTGCTCTCGTCAAGGGGAACCCCTGGAGGCGGCAATTGCTGGGATAGCCTAGGTGGCCTAACCCTATTTAAACTGGACAAATCAAGGTTCTTGGAGGTTTCCAACTGGGCATCTCAACTCATCCTGGGTGTTCACTAGCATTAAGGGAATTGGTGGGTCCAAGCTGCAGGGTTGGGAGGGGTTAATTTTGTTACCTTGTTAATAGGTTAGCGTTGGTGGTAGGTAGGTAGTGGTAGCTGACCTATGTTAGTTAGCCTGGCGGCCCTGTGTGGTCGTTTGGGTGACCTGAGCATGACGCCGGGTCATCCCTGTAAATGTTAATGTTATTCTTTGCTTTTCCAAAAATAAAATCGCAGATCGCCGCCATTACTAGTAAAAAATTAAAAACAAAAAAAAAATAAAATAAAAACCTCATAAATAAATTCTCATTGTTCGTAAACGTGGCAAATTTTACGCAAACCAATCAATATACGCCGATTGTTTTTTTTTTTTTAAACCAAAAATATGAGGAAGAATATATATCGACCAAAAATGATGAATACATTTTTTTTTAAATGTTTTTTTTGGATATGTATTTTAGCAAAAAGTAAGAAATATTGGATTTTTGCAAAATTGTCGCTCTTTATTTGTTTTGGTTGTAAAGTCAGAAGGTTTTTTATCATAATGCATTCTATGCAGTAAGATAAAAAGACTTCAGTGTGCAGCAGCCTCCCCAGCAACCCCTACTTACTTACCTGGGCCCCAATTTCTATCCACGAGTCCTTCGGCCGTCCCTGATCCCCTCTCCCTCGTGATTGGCTGAGACACAGCAGCAGCGCCATTGGCTCTCGCGGCTGTCAAAGTCAGTTAGCCAATTGGGAGAGAGAGGGGGGTGGGGCCGAGCGGCAGGTTCGTGTCTGAATGGTAGACATGTGCAATTAGTTTCATTCCGAACTTGTTTTTTGACAAAATTCTACAAATTCGTTCATTTGGAAATATTCCAATTAACAAAAAAACATTTAACCACTTCAGCCCCGGAAGGATTTACTCCCTTCCTGACCAGGCCCTTTTTTGCGATATGGCACTGCTTCACTTTAACTGACAATTGCGCGGTCGTGCGAGGTTGTACTCAAACAAAACTTTTTTTCCCCCCACAAAATAGAGCTTTCTTTTGGTGGTATTTGATCACCTCTGTGTTTTTTAATGCTATAAACAAAAGAACGAGCGACAATTTTGAAAAACAATATTTTTTTACTTTTGGCTATAATACATATCCACCAAAAAAATTAAAAAAAAAACAAATCTCTTCCTCAGTTTAAGCCAATATGTATATTCTTCTACATATTTTTGGGGGGAAAAAAAAAAAAAAAAATCGCAATAAGCGATTGGTTTGCGCAAATGTTATAGTGTCTACAATTTTGTGATTTTTTAGCGGGACTGCAACAGTGCAAAAATGCACTGATTACGGTATAAATGACACTGGCAGGTAAGGGGTTAACAGTAGTGGTGATCAAAGGCTTAAGTGTTCTCTAACTGTGGGGGGAGTGGACTGACTGGAGGAGGAGAGAGATCGCTGTTCCGGATCACTAGGAACAGACGATCACTCTGAACTCCACTGACAGAACGGGGATCTGCCATGCTTACATAGGCAGATCCCCGTTCTGCCTCTCTGTGGAGCAATTGTGGGTGGCCGGTGGACATCGCGCGTGCCTGTTATATCTATTACACGGAGCGCTGTACCAGTACGGAAATTTGCGTAATCGCGGTCGGGAAGTGGTTAACTAATTTGTCAGATAACAAAGAGTCGAAAATCCAAAAATAAGAATGGAAATCCTAAAATTCAAAATAATGAAGATCAAAAGAAACCTGAAAATCGGAAAACAACTAACTAATAATAACTATTAAATAATAGGAATTTCCTTTCAAATTTGGCTGTTAGTGAACGTAACGAATACATCCGAAGTTACAAATTAGCCAAAGTTATGAATGCTGCATCTAACCGAATGGAACATAAATTAATAATAAATAAAAATGTTTTATTATTATTATTATTATTATTATTCATTTACTTTCCATTCGGTTAGATGCAGCATTCGTTATTTTGGATAATTCGTAACTTCGGATAAATTTGTTACGTTCACGAACAGCCAAATTTGAAAGGAAATTCCAATACCTATAAGATTTAATAGTTCGTTATTTCAGATTTTCGTTCTTATTTTTGGATTTTCAAATTTTTTTGAATTTTGGATTTTTGCGAATTATCGAAATAACGAATTCTGCATCTAAATGAACAAAGTGTAACGAACGCAAATTTTTCAGAAGTCACTAATTTATTCAAAATAACGAATTTCGATCATAACGAATGACCTGAAAAACGAAAAAACAAAAACAAATTTTTCGGCAGTGCACATGTATACTGAATGGACACAGAGCTGCAGCTTGGCTCATGTGCCCCCATAGCAAGTTGCTTGCTGTGGGGGCACTGAACAGGAGGGAGGGGCAAGGAGCAGTGAAGAGGGATCCGAGAAGAGGAGATCCAGGCTGCCCTGTGCAAAACCACTGCACAGAAGAGGTAAGTATAATAGGTTTGTGTTTTTGTTTTTTTTTAAATTAGGCTTTACAATCACTTTTAAAAAAGTCAGGAAACATAGTAAAATAACTTCTCACTTAATTTCCGGTCTGCACCGTCTCCAAGACGCCCTACACGTTACGTCACGTGACTTTTTCAGTCAATTGATTTTTACATTGCACAGTGGGAACACCTATAGATGTTGCAGCAGCCACACTTTCGCACACGTGTATATATTTATAACATGATTAAGGGTTAAAACTGAATAGTAGCACACATTGTATTTATTTGTATCACATAGGTAGCGCAGGGGCTTCTTTCTTTAGAAGCTTAAAAAGGAAGCCTTCTTTTACTAAATAAAGCACTGCATATTAGTGTACGGAGTACACTGAAGATCCAATTTCTTGCATAATCCCAATAATGACGGGTACGTTTAATAAACTATGATTGGTCGCATTTATTATGCCATCTGTAGGACGTACGGTCAGTTTTTCTCATTCAGAGTCCCAGTCTCTTATGGCAGTATGGGAGACTGAACAAAAAAATGTGTTCGATATTTAATGGAAGACTTTCCTTACGTCATACATGATACCAGCTGGATAGACTTGCACGTTCTTCTCAGCCGTGTCCTTTTAAAGTAGGAGCCTATCAGAGGATTAGGAGAAATGTTGTGTTCTGTTCTACTAACCTGCCAAGACAGAAAATTCAGATTCAGCAGCTTCTCCACCTATGTACAGGAACACGGGTCCACCTGGACGCTGCCAGAACTCTTCATTGATCCAATACCGCTAAATAGGAAGAGCAAGATGAAGAAACATGTCAGAACAAATAGGAATTGGCTCCAAGGACTCGTATACACAGATGGGCATCAAAAGAAGGAACATGGCAGCC
Source organism: Glandirana rugosa (assembly GCA_018402905.1). NCBI lineage: Eukaryota > Metazoa > Chordata > Amphibia > Anura > Ranidae > Glandirana > Glandirana rugosa. Next base: position 472,071 of record BLSH010113654.1, on the reverse strand, counting down.
ATGCCCACAGGAATTAAATTGTATTGGGCCAAGTGATGCAATACACCTAAAACATCATAGATTCACTCCACACAGCCACTGTAAGCACCGTCTGATGGTGAACAGAGACTTGTCCACATCCACCACAGTGCCCAAAGTTTGTCAAAGTGAATTTCTCCTTAAAGTGGTTATAAACCCCCTTCCCCCCCCCCCTGG
>BLSH010113654.1:458252-469057 GCA_018402905.1 Glandirana rugosa | reverse complement strand
GCGCTGATTGTGTATCAGTGCAGCCCCCCTGAGGATCACCACCCAGGACCATCACCAGGTAAGAGGAGTACGGTGTACTGTAGGGATGGCACTGTGCCCATCTGATGCCTATCAGTGCCTCCTTACAGTGCCGACTATCAGTGCCCACCAGCGCCACTTATCAGTGCCCACCAGTGCTGCATACAAGTGCCTCATCATCAGTGCCCATCAGTGCTGCCTCATCAGTGCCAATCGGTACTGCCTCAACCTCATCAGTGCCCATCAGTGAAGGAAAAAAAAAAAAAAAAAACGTACTTATTTACAAAGTTTTGTGACATACAACAAAAAACTTTTCTCCAAATTTTCAGTCTTTTTTTATTTGTAGAGCAAAAAATAAAAACCCCAGAGGTGATTAAATACCACCAAAAGAAAGCTCTGTTTGTAGGGAAAAAATTATCAAAAATGTTGTTAGGGTCGCAGGACTGCCCAAATTGTCATTCAAAATGTGACAGCGCTGAAAGCTGAAAATTGGTCTGGGCGGGAAGGGGGGAAAGTGCCCAGTATTGAAGTGGTTAATGTCAAAGCTAGCTATGCGATTATTGTCTAAATACAAGAACCATGTGTTGTTTTTCTTATTTGTTCATTCATAATGAAAAGGCTCTTGTACTTTGCCTCTGTGAAAGAGTTTCCTGTAATAAAGACCGGGCACTGCTGCTCTCTCTCCTTGTACAGGGTGACTGGTCTTGATTTCGCCCCCTCAAATACTCATCGTATAATCAATGGGTGTATTCACTGACCTGCTTGTAGGTGGCATTGTTTCTTCGGTTGAAGTGGTCCAAAGGTTGTGTGATGTAGCCTTCAACTGCAGGCACATAAGATGCTCCTTTGGGCACACCTACGCGACTGTAGAAAGATTTGAAGTACTGGACCTCACGTAGCTGGTGGATTCTCTTCCGAAGCTCTCTCTGGTTCCAGGCTGGAGAAGAGGAGAAGTTAGGGTGATGGGGAAAATGCATATTTCAGATTTCTTTTATTAATGTTGGCCTTACAAATATCTAAAAAAACTTCTAATATTCTGGTTATCCTGGTAACCTTAAATGACTTCATGCTATAGGAATGTCATTGTAAACTGACTATGGACAAGCCAGCCCACTAATCTCCTTTCAGGAATGCTCCATTTTCATTAAAAGGTCGTATTGTTTGCTTGCAGTGGGGGTTGACATTTTTGGTAAACTCATTCAATGAATCCAAGCTCTGCATGCTGAGATAACGTGCACTGCATTGATGCATTCACACAATTGCACAGTAACCATGAGATAAAACAAAGTTCAGGAATATTCCGTTATCCCATTGTTTTGCAAATCTATGTACACTACAAACTGTATGATTGAATCGGTTCGGATATGGCCGTTTTACTAACTTGACAGCTTGTTATTCTAAATAGGAAACCTTCATTTTTTGCAAATATTAAAGATTCTATCTACCTGCAAGAATAAGTCCTTACATTTAAAGAGCACCTGTCATTTCAGATCATGGCGGCGCCTGTTAGCGGGCATCCACTCACCTGCTGCTGCCACTACGTCCCTCACCTTGTTGTGTCACTGCCACATCACCAGCCGTCCCATTAAAGTGAATGGGACTGTCGGTGAGTCAACAGCTGCGGGACAGAGATGACAGTTGCTCATTAAAAATTATGATATAAATCGAGTTGATTTAAATCAAGCCTTTTTACTAGTGATTTAAATCAAATCAAAGAAGTTATCAGCTTGCGAGATACAGATATAATGAAACATTGGAAATGTATTTATTCTATTTATTTCAGGTACTTATATAGCGCTGTCAATTTACGCAGCGCTTTACATATACATATTTACATTCACATCAGTCCCCAACATCAAGGAGCTTACAATCTAAGGTCCCCAACCCACATTCATACATATACTAGGGCCAATTTAGACAGGATCTAATTTACCTACCAGCATGTCTTTGGAGTGTGGGAGGAAACCAGAGTACCCAGAGATAACACACACAGGCACAGGGAGAACATGCAAACTCCAGGCAGGCAGTGTGTAGTGGTTGGGATTCGAACCAGTGACCCGTTTGCTGCCAGGCAAAAGCACCAATTTAACTGCTAGAAAGCAAATCAGATGGTGCAGAACTAGGCCAAAATATGTGGCTGCAACCAGTGGCATAGCTAGAACCTTCAGGGCCCCCAGTGTAAACCATGAAGGGTCCCACAACCTGCGCTCTTCCCTCCGAGCCTGGTGGTGGAACTCCAGGGCACGGTCCCAATTATGATCTTAGTGACCCCTGCAGTTTTATTTTCTTATTTTATTATTTTTAGGAGCCTAAACAGACCTCCGATGTTCAACCTTTGAGACAGAGAAGCAGACTGAGGACACAGCCCTCAATCTCCTCTGCAGCCTCAGCTACACAGAATAAATAGACAGGAATAACTCTGTAAACAGATTCCTGTCCATTCATTAATGGAAGCATAGTTAACACAGTTTACTATGCCACATCACTGACTCTCCATTCAGAAAAAGACACATTTACCGGACCCTTCCCCGCTCTCCATCATGACAGGGTCGGGGGAAGCCGGCAGAGCTGCCCAGGGCAGATGGGCTCACTGTCCCCAGGGCAGATGTGGTGGGTTATGAGTCGTTTCACTCACTGTGACTAAGCTGCAGGGTTAGGTTGATGGAGCGCAGGCACTAATAGGATGCATAGTGTGCTGTGGCTGGCCGCCCTCCAAGCATGTATCCATGGACCGCTGGGCTCCCGGCAGCAGCAGACACAGGGCTGATCAGCATGGGAGGCCACATCACTATCAGAGGGAGATCTGTGCATGACGGGGAGAAGAGGGGGGCGGGGCTGAGAGACAAGCTTGCAGCGTCCTCCAGGGAGCCGGCTCTCATAGGGCTGCACGATGCCTCTGTGTGCTGGAGGTTTAGGAGAAGCGTGCGCCAGAGGGCTGTGCCTGGGCTCTGTTACAAAGGAGTGGATGGAGTGACTCATGCAGGGGGCAGGACTCTGGCTGGATGGACACTGGACCGAACAACGCTGTATGGGGAAGGAGAGAGGGACCGGAGGAGCTCGCCAAAGAGACGCGGTGTGGGATTGTGAGATTAGCAGCCAGTGCAGAAGAGCAGGGAGCTCTGCTACCCCCACCATCCTCCAGTCACCCGGGCCCTTGTACTACAACCCACCCAGCAGCCTATGCTGGCTCAAGCTGGCACCAGCCCTATATACAGGGGGCCGCATGGGCCCGCTGCAGCATGGGGCCGGGTAGCAATTGCAATCCCTGCACCTCTGTAGCTACTCCCATGGCTGCAACAAAAGAGAAAAGTGGGGGCTGCCATTACCGATCTCCTAAAAAAAAAAAAAAAAAAAAAAGCTTGTTACCTGGCTGTATCCAAAATGGGGTAGGGGTGAAGTGTGTGTGTGCAGCAGTATCGGAGAGATGTGGGGTGCTGAAGTGAAGCATCATTGGGGGTTGTGAAGAAGTGGAGCCATCACCAGCCCCTTCCGCCCCGCCCCGCCCCCCCAGGCCCAGCATCCCTTTAAATGGGTCTATAAACCTGGGGGGTGGCTTGGCTGTCACAGTGGTCACATGATCGGAAGCACCGCCTGACTGTTTTTTATCCCTTTAACACCGGTAACCCTGCCATTAGCACACTTCCTTTAGGATGACAACCGTACTGAGCAGAGTTGTCACCAGATGATCAGGAGCCCCTCATCATGACTGGCGACCAGTCAGCTTTTAATATAAGGACACCTACCTGTCCAGGGATCCCCGATGTTGGCACTCCAAGCCGATTCCATCCATTGGCTTCGGGTGCAGGCGCCAGCATTGCAAGTAAGGGACACCGGCATTGAAGCCTTCAGGATTCACAGCTGGTTTCCTACTGTGCATGCAATAGAATGGTCCCAGCATCTTCTAGGACACACACAAGTGCCAGAAGGCAGCAAAGAGGGGGGCATGTGAGGAGGATCGCTGGACATGTAGATCGTCGTGCGGTGATCTTACCAGGAAGTAGGAGCGGGTATCTGTCAAAATCAGGTACCCGCTCCCCCCAAAAGTGGCAAATGTGGCAGTGGAGTGGGGGAGGTTGCGGACAAGCAGAGCTTACCCCTTTGGGTGAAGCTCCACTTTAAAATATTACTAAACCCACAAAAGGTAAAATCAGTGTGTATATGCAGTAAAGCATGCTTGTTATACTCACTGTGGAACCTAAGGGGTTAATCCTCTGCATTGTGTAAAAAGGCTGTTTGAGCCTCCTGTCTTCTCTGACCCTCCCCTTCTTCCACTGTCCTCTAATAATTTGTTCATAACACAGAGTCTAGGGAGTCAGGCTGCACATGCTCAGTTTGGTGTGTATTGCTAGAGACATTTTGTTTTCTTGAGAGGGTGCATGTGATCAGCACAGGGCCAATCAGCACTGTCCAGACAGAGGGTCAGGGGTCATGCAGCCTCATAGGACAGTCAGAAAACTCCTCCTACAAACTTTAACCAGTGCATGGCTGGACACCGATAGGAGTCACAAAGCTCCTATATAGTGCTGATGAGAAAAGGTATTTAGCAGTTTCTATTTACTAAAATAAATGCATTTCCATGTTCTGTGTACTGTGGGAGAGCAGATCTAGTGAATGCAGGGTCCTGGGTGTAGTAACACTTTAAGGCTTTAGAACCACTTTAACCAATGAACAACACACACTGGTTAAAATAGGAAAGTAAAAAAGCTGTTCTACCAAGCGATGCTGGCGCAGTGAGGTGCAGTATGCAATGCACGGGTCATCGTCCAGTGATATATTGATTTATGGGCTTGGAATTTATGTTTTAAATGTAAGAGCATTACATTTTAATAATAAACTGTTACCTTGGAGATTTTACACTATGGGAGGTACTTTTTGGTTTAATTTCATGTTGATGTGGAGCTGAGTATACTGGTGATAGTCTGGGCAGCTTTGGAGTGATGAGACATCCGCTGAAGCAAGACAGACATGCTTACACTGAATTAATATCTGGTGAGCCTCATTTATAAGGGTGTATTAGATGCACAGTGGTGATGGATCGGGGTTACTAATCTCATTCACGGATGAACAGTTATTGGTTTATTTCATGGTGATGAACTATTTACATTTATTTCATTTTTATGAAGATGGACTATTTTTTTTATAGTTTTCCACTCGCATATACAGTATCTCACAAAAGTGAGTACACCCCTCACATTTTTGTAAATATTTTATTATATCTTTTCATGTAACAATACTGAAGAAATGACACTTTGCTACAATATAAAGTAGTGAGTGTACAACTTGTATAACAGTGTAAATTTGCTGTCCCCTCAAAATAACTCAACACACAGCCATTAATATCTAAACTGCTGGCAACAAAAGTGAGTACACCCTTAAGTGAAAATGTCTAAATTGGGCCCAAAGTGTCAATATTTTGTGTGCCCATTATTATTTTACAGCACTGCCTTAACCCTCTTGGGCATGGAGGTCACCAGAGCTTCACAGGTTGCCACTGGAGTCCTCTTCCACTCCTCCATGACATCACAGAAATGGTGGATGTTAGAGACCTTGCGCTCCTCCACCTTCCATTTGAGGATGCCCCACAGATACTCAATAGGGTTTAGGTCTGGAGACATACTTGGCCAGTCCATCACCTTTACCCTCAGCTTCTTTAGCAAGGCAGTGGTTGCCTTGGAGGTGTGTTTGGGTTTGTTATGTTGGAATACTGCCCTGCAGCCCAGTCTCCGAAGGGAGGAGATCATGCTCGGCTTCAGTATGTCACAGTAAATGTTGGCATTCATGGTTCCCTCAATGAACTGTAGCTCCACAGTGCCAGCAGCACTCATACAGCCCCAGACCATGACATTCCCACCACCATGCTTGACTGTAGGCAAGACACACTTGCCTTTGTACTCCTCACCTGGTTGCCGCCACACATGCTTGACATCATCTGAACCAAATAAGTTTATCTTTGTCTCATCAGACCATAGGACATGGTTCCAGTAATCCATGTCCTTAGTCTGCTTTTCTTCACTAAACTGTTTGCAGGCTTTCTTGTGCATCATCTTTAAAAGAGGCTTCCTTCTGGGATGACAGCCATGCAGACCAATTTGATGCAGTGTGCAGCGTATGGTCTGAGCACTGACAGGGTGACCCCTTCAACCTCTGCTGGCAGCACTCACATGTCTATTTCCCAAAGACAACCTCTGGATATGACGCTGAGCACATGCACTCAACTTCTTTGGTCGACCATGGTGAGGCCTGCTATGAGTGGAACCTGTCCTGTTAAATCACTGTATGGTCTTGGCCACCATGCTGCAGCTCAGTTCCAGAGTCTTGGTAATCTTCTTATAGCCTAGGCCATCTTTATGTAGAGCAACAATTCTTTTTTTCAGATCCTCCAAGAGTTCTTTGCCATGATGAACTTCCAGTGACCAGTATAAGAGAGTGAGAGCGATATCAAATTTACCACACCTGCTCCCCATTCACACTGGAGACCTTGTAACACTAACGAGTCACATGACACCAGGGAGGGAAAATGGCTGATTGGCCCAATTTGGACATTTTCACTCAGGGGTATATTCGCTTTTGTTGCCAGTGGTTTAGACCTTAATGGCTGGGTGTTGAGTTATTTTGAGGGGACAGCAAATTTACACTGTTATACCAGCTGTACACTCACTACTTTACATTGTAGTAAAGTGTGATTTCTTCAGTGTTGTCACATGAAAAAATATTTACAAAAATGTGAGGGGTGTACGCAGTTTTGTGAGATACTGTATATATTTTTTCACTTGCTTAGTTTTAATGATCACACTTTTTGGCTCTACTGTGACCTTATTGTGGTCATTATTGCTGTATTGTCATTCACCTTGGTTTGTAAAAGATATGACTATGTTCTAGGTCTTTGGTTTTATGCAGCCATCTCCAACAAGAGGGACTTCTGGCTGATAACAGTTTACACGGCATGTCTGGAATTGAATGTTCCACTTAAGGAATGAATAAGACCAATAATATTTGCTGCTTGTGCTGAACCAGAACATCTCCCTGTGGACAGGACTGTTTAAGCCCAATGGGCCTCCTCAATGTAGAGTAAGTGGTTTTGATGAGTAGGTGAAGTGCAAGCATTTTAATTTGTTATGGGAGCTGTAGATATTTCACTCGTTCTTGGCACCTCAGGGAACAATGGATCAAGTCTGACTATAAAAGTAATGTGCATGTCATTGTCAGTGAGGGCTGGTGCTAAACAAATCCCCCCCCCCAGGTCCGCACTTACCCCTCCACTGCCACGGCCTCCCCGACTCCTTTAGACCCGCCTCCTGTCCCGATTGGCCGGGAGGAGAAGACGGAAACCAATAGCAAATATTGATTCACTAGTGTCACAAGTAGGTGGATTCGGGGCGCAGTGCTCTGTGCCCCAAGTCCAAACTTTTTCAAGCCAATTAGAGCCTCAGGCTCTAATCATGTGCCAAATATCCTGTAACCTATGCTAAATGGGTAACCCAACACTAACAACTTGGTGGTTGAAGGTCTTTTACCTTCATGCATTCTATGCATAAAGGTAAAAAACCTTCTGTCATCACTTCTTGCATTCCCTCCCCAACCCAATACATTACACTCGTAACCTCACGATGATTGAGGAGCACTGTTCAGATGACGGACAATTAACATAAGTGCTGACCAAAAGGTATACTCAACTCAATACCCCCACAGAACAGCCCCAGCTTCCATTTCTACAAAAATGGGATGGAGATTTAAGTCGTTCCTTTGCCCAACAACAAAACATCCTCCAATTCTCCCTAAAATCATCTACATGCACCAAACTCCAAGAAACCAAAAATTATAAAATTCTTATTAGGTGGTACTACACGCCTCAGAGACTCAACATTTGCTACCCAGCCACCTCGGATCGCTGTTAGAGATGCCAGGCGGACAAGGGCACACTGATATATATATATATATATATATCTCTTTTGGTCCTGCCCTAAATGAAAGCATTTCTGGAAAACGGTGTGCACGGTCACTCAAGAATTTATGGAACATGAGGTTCCAGACAACCCAGCGTTTTTCTTGCTACACGTTACCACAATCCCAACAAAGCTGTATCACAAATCAATAGTGCGTCAACTATTGAATGCGGCCAAATCCAGCATCCCCACATTGTGGAAAAAGCAGATACCTCCCACTATCGGCAGTTTGTTGCTCAAAGTAGAAGAAATAAACAAAAATGGAGGTTTTGATCCTTACAGTACAAAATAAGCATGCAAAATGCTCCAAAACGAGGGATTGTCCCTACTCAGCTCATAATGGGGACATCAGCAGTTATACTGCTATGCGTAACGAGGCGGATGGGATCCGTTGCTGCTTGGGCCCTGTCCCACACCTCTCTCGCTCTCTCCTTTGCCCTCCCTGACTTCTTTATCTAATAAAAAATATATTTTGAAAAAAAAAATACACTTCTGTGTGCAGCGCCACCCTCCCCTCCCAAATACTTACCCGAGTCTGATCTCAAGTAATGTGCACGAGAGCCTGGGCTCTCCCGGGTCTCTTCCTCCTCACTGGCTGAGACAGAAGCAGGAGCCATTGGCTCTCGCTACTCTCAATCGCAGCCAGTGAGCCAATAACGACATAGCAGGGGCAGGGCCGAGCCGCGCTCTTTGTCTGAATAGATAGGCAGAGTAGTGGCCCGGGTGTCCCCATAGTAGGCTGCTTGTTGTGGGGGAACTCGAAAGGAGGGAGGGGCCAGGAGTGTCGGTGAGGGCCCCGAGAAGAGGAGGATCGGGTCTGCTCTGTGCAAAACCATTGCACAGAGCATGCAATTATAACATTTTGTTATTAAAAAAACAAAAAAGGAAGAAGAAGAGACAACCTTTAATGTCACTTTAACTATTCTTCGAATGAGAACTCGAAGGAGCAGTACATAAAAATGTTGCCGAAAAGAGTCTGGAACCAATCAGATGCAGGCACTGTTCAGGTATCCCGACAGCTGTTGATGGCTGTCAGAATACAACAGCAGCTGCAGGAAAAAAAAAATCTGTGTACGGCCAGCTTCAAATTAGCCATACATGGCTCAACTTGATTCTTCCTGAATTGGCCACAATATGAACCTTAAGTAGCCCTGTTGACACCACCAGGCTCAACAAATGTTGATTTGAACATCAACTGATCCAAGTAGAAAATTATTACCTGAACAGTGATTGCGTCCTATCAAATGCAGTCATTGTTTAGGTATTCAGGCAGCCATGGGAGCTGTGTCTGTCAGAATACAAATAGCCATCAGCGCATATTCTGCCATTCACCCTGCGTAGCATGGGTGGTGAAATTGTGTGAATTGAAGTGTATGGCCAGCCTTGGATTACTGAGACTGGGAAGAGATGCACTATATTGTAAAAAAAGTACTGGGACGCCTGCCTTTTTATGCACGTGTGCAGACCAGTCAAGTTTCTCCACCCCAAACTCGCTCATCCATGTCTTTATGGACCTTGCTTTTTTTTTTATAGCCTGCACAGCCAGCTTTTGTCTTATGACAAATCAAAATTGGCTGTCGAAAGAAGCATACTAACGGTAAACATTTTGGACGATCGGGCGTCGAACGAAAAATCCCCTCCGAAATTCCCATCATGTGTACGGGGCTTAAGACTGGGATGGTATTAAAAGTTCATGTAAAGGCAGGTGTCCCAATACTTTTGACAACAGTGTTTTTCTCATGGGGAACAGAGACAGATTTTATGCTTGGGCCCCACAGTCTGACAACAAACGGAGTCACGCGTCTGTGGAGCTTCTTGTAACTGATAGAATCTCATCTCAAAGAAAAGTCAAGAAGGAACTTGTGCAAAAAAATTCTACAACGTCGAACAAGTGCTGACCAGAGATAGAGAGGCCACTTCCACCTGTGACTTCTCATTTTATTACAGCTTTCATATCCTCTGCTTAAAGGGGACCTCCCTTATTTCTTCCATTTTGTTCTGTTAAATAAACTGATGAAAGCATTCTGTGAAATCTGTTAGAAATGTGCAAACATAAAAAAATAAATACCTATTGATCTGCTAGAAATCTAGGGATTATTATTAGGCCTCATACACACGGGTGTATCTAAAAAAAATAAACAAAACGTCGGGTCCGACGTCAAGGAAAAAAGGTAGACGTTTTTTCAACGTTATGCATCGGCGTTTTTGAGCGTTAGTGAGCGTCGGCGTCAATAGGCGTTTTTTAAAAAAAATCATCCCTCTGCTATTTTTCAACCTAAAAACGTCGGCGTCAAAAAACGCCGGTACAATATTAGGTGGCGTTTGTTGGCGTCGGCGTCAAAAAACGTCAAAACGTTACAGCCTCAGAACGCGATGGCCATGGGTTCTACTTTCTGCTCACTAACGCCGATGCCACCTACAGCTCAAAAACGCAGACGTTTTTATGGGGCCATTGACTAACATGGAGAGCTGCAAAAAACGCCAGAAAACGCTGGCGTCAAAAAACGTCCGTGTGTATGAGGCCTTATACAGGATTTATATAGCGCCGACAGTTTGCTCAGTGCTCTTCTAATAAGTCATGAAGTCCAAGCATGGTTTTCAACCCCTGACCAGTCCCCTCTGTACTGCACAAAGCCCCCCCCCCCTATCTAGTTCTTCCCTACGTGAACTACAGAAAGCCTCCCCTTTCTGCCCACTACAGAAAGCCTCCCCTCTCTGCCCACTACAGAAAGCCTCCCCTCTCTGCCCACTACAGAAAGCCTCCCCTCTCTGCCCACTACAGAAAGCCTCCCCTCTCTGCCCACTACAGAAAGCCTCCCCTCTCTCTCCGAAAGACATCACGTG
>BLSH010113654.1:429918-453762 GCA_018402905.1 Glandirana rugosa | reverse complement strand
ACACACACACACACATACATATATATATATATATATACACACATACATACACACACACACACACACACACACACACACACACTATATATATACACATACACAAATAACAAAAAAAAATATAATGTCATCTTTGTAACGGTGGCCATACATGCTTCAATTTATGTTATCAGATCGATGTGTAATTTGATCACAAGTATTGAATCTGCAAAGGATCAAATAGACACAACTTCCCTTCTGATCAATTTAGTTTCAATTTCAAGTGGATTCAATCAAAATGAGGCCAGAGTGGAAAATGATCAATCATAGTGCATTGATTGATCGGCAGCTCTGAGATACTTTGTTCTGGAATATGATTGACCTATATATTTCGATCGATCAGATGAGAATACATGGAGGGAACAGAGATGCAATCAATAACTCATGATCAAAACTTATATGTGCACTAGAAAATGCTGTGCGTGTGATCAGGATACAAATAACACCTAAACACATCCTATAAAGCAAAACAACAAATCTGACACAGTGCTCAGTAAGTTTGTGTTTCTCATTGTACTCACCCCCATCACAGCCCCCCAGGAGGGGCAGCAGCAGCAGCGCACACAGCACCAGCCTGGCCATTTCACAAAAGAAAGTAAAAACTTCCCACTCACAGCAGCATTGTCTATGGATCACATGAGCAAAAGGAAGTCACATGATCTCTAGACTTCTGATTGGCTGCACAGCTTGCAGACTCAGCTTTGTGTTTTTGCAGGGGAAGCAGAAAGCATGTGACCGCAGCTCTGAGTAATTCCATACAAAGGCGAAGTCCACCTTTTGCACAAACATTAACCACTTCACCCCCGGAAGGATTTCCCAGTTTAGGACCAGAGCACTTTTTGCGATTCAGCACTGCGTCACTTTAACAGACAATTGCGCGGTCGTGCGACGTTGTATCGAAACTAAATTTTTGTCCTTTTTTCCCCAAAAATAGAACTTTCTTTTGGTGGTATTTGATCGCCTCTGCGTCATTTCTGATCGCCGCTATAAACAAAAAAAGAGTGACAATTTTGCAAAAGAAAACAATATTTCTTACTTTTTGCTAAAATACAAATCCAAAAAATAAAAAAAAACAAAATTATTCATCAGTTTGGTCGATTTATATTCTTCCTCATATTTTTTGTAAAAAAAACGCAATCGGCGTTTATTGATTGCTTTTACAAACCATGAGAATTCATTTCTGGCGTTTTTACTTTTTTTTTTTAGTAATGGTGGCGATCTGCGATTTTTATCAGGACTTTGATATTGGGGCGGACATGTTGGACATTCTTGACAATTTTTTGGGACCAATGACATTTATACAGCGATCAGAAATGTAAATATCCACTGATTGCTGTATAAATGTCATTGGCAGTGAAAGGGTTAACGGGGGGGGGGATCTAGGGGTTAACTGTGTTCCCTGGGTGTGTTCTAACTGTATGGGGGGTTGGGCTGTCAGGGGCACCAGAGATATAACTGATCCCAGTGACAGGGATCAGTGGATCTCTTAGACGCTGCCTGACAGTGCGGGGAACCGCCGTGTTTACATTGGCGGTTCCCCTTTTTATTCAGTTGTAAGCAATCATGGCGGGCACTGGTTAAAAAAAAAAAGTACATGTGCAGAAAAAAAAAGTACTTTTTTTGTTGCAAATGAGCCTGGAAAGCATTGCAACAGCGATCAGTGGATCATGGGTGCGACGCCAGGCTCCTGCAGTCCCAGGTACGGACTTTCAGTAAGAATAGGTTCATATGTGCGGGTTGTGTGTGTGCGTTTGCGCAGATACATCAAGGGTACAGCAGTGCTTTCATTTGTATGGGCTGCTGTACTCGCGATAACCATGGGTAAAGAAATCCTGGAACCTTTTCTAAAAATGCATCGCATGTTTCACGCACAGATTTGCGCACGTGAAAACACTCCGAATTATCCGAAGCGTCGCCCCCCCCCCCATTCTTCTGCTAAAGAGCAGTGCACTTTGCCTATGGGTCTGGAATGTGCTCGATTATGCACGTGTTCCCGACCCACACATACACTATATTACCAAAAGTATTGGGACACCTGCCTTTACACGCACATGAACTTTAATGGCATCCCAGTCTTATGGCTCGTACACACGGGACGACGATCGCGCGTACGACCGTGTTGAATCGTACGTTGACGGTCGTATGTAGCCTACTGACATGCACACGACGGTCGTACATACAACTTGCTGCCGGCCGAACGTGATGACGCGAACGAGCGTATAATGAGGAAGTAGCGTCACCTTTTGGGCTCCTTCATCTAATTTCATGTTAGTTGAAGTGGACTTGGCGCATGCGTGTTTAGCACAATACAACTTTTTTGAACACAGCTGCTCTACACACGATACAACGGTCGTATGCGAGCATGTTGACACGACCAAGTTTTCTAGTCTGCACATACAACTCCCACGAATGACCGTCGTACGTTCAACTGTTGAAAGCACGGCCACAGACGATCGATTCTGCATGCAACGGTCGTGAGTACGACATGTTGAACACGATCGTCGTCCCGTGTGTACGAGGCTTTAGTCTGCAGGGTTCAATATTGAGTTGGCCCACACTTTGCAGGTATAACAGCTTCAACTCCTCTGGGAAGGCTGTCCACAAGGTTTAGGAGTGTTTATGGGAATGTTTGACCATTCTTCCAGAAGTGTATTTGTGAGGTCAGACACTGATGTTGGACGAGAAAGCCTGGCTCACATTCCCCGCTCTAATTCATCCCAAAGGTGTTCTATCTGGTTGAGGTCAGGACTCTGTGCAGGCCAGTCAAGTTCCTCCACCCCAAACTCGCTCATCCATGTCTTTATGGACCTTGCTTTGTGCACTGGTCCAAATCATTTGGTGGAGGGGGGGTTATGGTGTGGGGTTCCTTTTCAGGGTTTGGGCTTGGACCCTTAGTTCCAGTGAAGGGAACCCTTAGGCCTCATACACACTGGCATTTTTTACAGCCACGTTTTTAGCATTTTTTTACAGCTCTCCATGTTATTCAATGGCCCTTTAAAAACGCCAACGTTTTTGAGCTGTAGAGGGCATCAGCGTTAGTGAGCTGTAACTAGAACACGGGACCAGCGCGTTCCGAGGCTGTAACCTTTTGGCATTTTTGACGCAGATGCCGCAAAGCGCTCACTAACGCCGTACCAACGTTAACCAGCCTGAGGGGCTGTATTGCTGTGTTTAGGTGGGCAGTCAGGAGGTTGTAAAACCACCAAGTTTTTCTATCCCCCAGCTGCCCTTGTTTGAAGGAAGTCACAATGGACTACGAGTGCGGTGATCACCACATTTGTGTTCCATTGGGAACTATAATCTGTCTGTTGTGGTGGAGGATGGGAATTGTAGTTCATTCATTACCAGATCTCTGTGAATTATTGATGCAGCGGTGCAGATGAAGCCACACAGGGCTGCTCCCATTCCAAATCTGACAGCTGCTGCGTGGGAGAGGAACCTCTGCACCCTGTTGGTGGGGGGTCTGCTTGGCGCCATGTTACTGGAAAACCTAAATATGATTGTGATATGGAGCGTGGTCTTAAGGCGGGGTTCACACACCAGTCTGGTGTGAATTCCAGCTCCGTTCTCCCTGCAAAGAGAAACAGCTGCTGTTCAGCTGTTCCTCTCCATTCTTGCAGGGGATCAGCTGACCTGGGAGTTTGGGGGGGGTGTAGGAGGAGGGGGAGAGAATGCCGGTTCACAACAGAACACATCTGCAAATCAGATGCGTTCCCACTGAATAGAATGTGTCTGGGATTCGCACCGCACTGCTTAGTAAACGCACACGTTTTCTGTTCAATGCGGAGTGCGAATGCAACGCACATATGTGAACCAGACCCATTGAAAACAACATGTTTTGAAATGGTCTGCGAAATGGATGTGGTGTAAGCTGCATCCAAATCGCATAGGTGTGAACCCAGCCTAAAAGTGCAGATGGCCTTAAAAGGGAAAATGTGCTTGGAGAGATACAGGGGCGGCCATGACTTATAAGAGGTAGTTGCTTGGCTTCAGTTGTTGAGTCACTACACCAGGACAAGCATGTGTAGGGATCTGCTATCTTCAACTGCAGTGGTCTCCAAACTGCAGCCCTTTACTTGTTTTTATCTGGCTCTTTGGGCATTATTTCCCCCAATGTCAGCAACAGTGTGGCATAGTTTCTGCCACTGATACTGACAACGGGGAACTATTCCTCCCACTGACACCAACAATGGGGCACTTTCCCTCCCACTGACACCAACAATGGGGCACTATGCCATGGGGGAGGGGAGTAGATGGATGCTGATACCCTTCTGGTGATGCTGCATTACTGCATATACTCCTCTGGTGATATACTACATACTCCTCTGAGTGATACTGTATATACCTCTGTGGTGATATGCTATATACTCCTCTGAGTGATACTGTATATACCCCTGTGGTGATATGCTATATACTCCTCTGAGTGTTATGCTATATACTCCTCTGATGATGCTATATACTCCTCTGAGTGTTATGCTATATACTCCTCTGGTGATATGCTATATACTCCTCTGAGTGATATGCTATATACTTCTCTGGTGATATGCTATATACTCCTCTGAGTGATATGCTATATACTTCTCTGGTGATATGCTATATACTCCTCTGAGTGATACTGTATATACCCCTGTGGTGATATGCTATATACTCCTCTGGTGATATGCTATATACTCCTCTGGTGATACTGTATATACTCCTCTGGTGATCCTGTATATACCCCTCTGGTGATGCTGCATATACCCCTCTGGTGATGCTGTATATACCCCTCTGGTGATGCAGTATATACTCCTATCTGGCGATCCTGTCTAGTAATGCTGGGCTGTATACTCCTGACACAATGGGTGGAATACATAAGGGGCGGAGCTTATGTGAAGTGGAAGGGGTCAAAAAGGAAGGGCGGGGTCTGGCGCCCCCCCCATTCTAAAATTTCACCAGCCGCCACTGCCACTGATACCAATGATGGGGCACTATTCCTCCCACTGATACCAATGATGGGACACTATTCTTCCCACTGATGCCAATGATGGGACACTATTCCTCCCACTGATACCAATGATGGGGCACTATTCCTCCCAGTGATACCAATGATGGGACACTATTCTTCCCACTGATACCAATGATGATACACTATTCCTCCACTGACACCAATGATAGGTTAATATTCCTCCCACTGATACAAATGATGGAGCACTATTCCTCCCACTGATACCAATGATGGGGCACTGTTCCTCCCACTGATACCAATGATGGGGCACTACTGACCCCCCTAATACCAAAGAAGAGACACTGTTTAGTCTCAGTGACACTAGGACATTTTCTACTCCTGCTGGCCACAGTCTGGCTCCCAAAAATTTGAAGGGCAGTAAACTGGCCCCATTTTTTATAAAGTTTGGAGACCTACTGTCTGAATTTGTACATGCCTGTAAATATGTATGCACTTTCTGTCCCTGGTTGTTGGCTTGAAATCCCCAGAAGGAGGAAGTGTAGAGAGGGAGAATGTCTCAGCTACATGTCCTGTCCAATGCACTAAATCCTGGACCAGAAGAGACTATTATACACAACTAGTGAGGGACTAATGTGTAGAATAGATAGGCTGACTCTGAGTTCCATTGCCACACCACACTTCCTGCGGGTGAGAAGCTCCATTCCAGGCTGGTCAGACAACAGTTGGAGAATTCCCCCTGTGACCACTGATCTTGTCTTCAGGATTCTGACACAAAGACAGATGCTGCATCATCCTCAGGGCCCCCTGCAACGGGACTTTGCTGCAACATTCATCTAGTGGTATCTCTATTAACCACTTCAGCTCGGAAGAATTTCCCAGGTTAGGACCAGAGCACTTTTTGCGATTCGGTACTGCTTTGCTTTACCTGACAATTGCGCGGTCGTGCAACGCTGTACCCAAACAAAATTTGCGTTCTTTTTTCCTACAAATAGTGATTTCTTTTGGTGGTATTTGATCACCTATGCGTCATTTCTGATCACCGCTATAAACAAAAAAAAGAGCGACAATTTTGCAAAAAAAAAAAAATATTTCTTACTTTTTGCTGAAATACATATCCAAATATAAAAAAAAAAAAACATTTTTCCTCGGTTTTGGCAGATTTATATTCTTTCTCATATTTTTGGTAAAAAAAAAGTCGCAATCGGCGAATATTGACTGGTTTGCGCAAAAGTTGCAGCGTTTACAAATTATGAGAATTCATTTATGGAGTTTTTATTTTTTTAAATTTTTTACTATTAATGGCAGCTATCTGCAATTTTTAGCAGGACTGCTATATTGCGGCGGACATGTCGGACCATTTTGACACTTTTTTGGGACCATTGGCATTTATTCAGCGACCAGTGCTATGAAAATGCACTGATTACTGTATAAATGTCACTGACAGGGAAGGGGTTAACCTGCAGGGGGCGATCTAAGGATTAACTGTGTTTCCTGTGTTTGTTACTAACTGTATGGGGGCTGTGCTGAGTGGGGGAGGAGAGTGACGGTGGCTCCCATATACAGGGAACAGAAGATCACATTCCTTCCCCATCAGAACGGGGACCCGTGTGTTTATATACACGGACCCCCATTCTCTCACTGGGGGGAGCGATCGCAGGTAGCCGGCGGAATTCGAGTCCGCCCTACCCGCACCCTAGCTCCCCGGAACACAGTGAGCATGAGAGCGCGCTCACGGTCCGCAATCTCGCAGCCTCTGTCAGGTGACGGCGGTTTGCGATATTGAGCCACTTTGCTGCCGTCAATCCATGGCGGGCGGTTGGCAAGTGGTTAATAACCATATATACACAGTTATATGTGCACAATTCCACCGGTTTTCCACTTCGCTGATAATACTTGTTTGTACATTGGATGTATGTACTGTTATTAATCTTTTCCTATATAAAGCTTGTATTATTTCTATACTGGTGTCCATCTATATCAGGGATATGCAATTAGCGGACCTCCAGCTGTTGCAGAACTACAAGTCCCATGAGGCATAGTAATACTCTGACAGCCACAAGCATGACACCCAGAGGCAGAGGCATGATGGGACTTGTAGTTTTGCAACAGCTGGGGGTCCACTATTTGCTTATGCCTGATCTATATGCTTATGCATACATAGCTACAGCAAAAATGAAACAGCATGTTGTATTTAGCGGGTGTTACCGCCGTCCGCTGAAGTGACCAATGCAAACACTGGGGTCACAATTGCAGTGTGGCATTTACAGAGTTAAAGCGGAGTTCCACCCAAAAGTGGAACTTCCGCTTTAAGGGAAGGTGACCCCCCGACATGCCACAATTGGCATGTCTTTTTTTGGGGGGGGCGATCAGGGACCCTGCTTTCACAGGGTCCCAGGTCCACTTCCTCTCTTGGAGCCGCGGCTCCAGAAAGGAAGTCCACCTTTCCCCCTCCCTCTCGGCGATCTTCTGGGACACGCCACAAGTCCCAGAAGATGCGCCGAGGCATTCACAAGCCGCAGCGCGACTTGCACTTGCGTAGTGAACGCCCAGCTTTGAAGCCAAAGCCGAGTGCCCACACTTGTGATGCCGGCGCCGCCGAGGGGAGGGGGAGACGAGCGAGCCCTTGGGCGGCCGCATTGCTGGAACGAGGGACAGGTAAGTGGCTGATTGTTAAAAGTCAGCAGCTACCCTTTTGTTAGCTGCTGACTTTTAACAGGGTGGAACTCTGCTTTAAATCCGGCATCAAGGAGGCAACATAACATCTTATTGCCTATTAAATGCCCTCTGAAGAAGGATTGCCTTTCAAAGGGCGCTGCCCTATGGCATCCTTTAAACCTGCAGCAGTCTGTACTGAATATTTGAAAAGTGATCCATCCTAATTGTGGTAGAGCAGTGGCTACCAGGCTTTCAGGAGCCTTTTTTTTGCTGTAGGGGGATTTTGCAGTGAAATTCCTTGCTGCAACCATGAGCCATTAGTTTGGCTCATAGTTGTGGTCCTATTGACAGCAATGGGCAAGTTTTACAGGCCTGCCTCCTGTAAAGCTCAGTATGCCAAGTTAAACTTACTGTGGACAATGTTTGTGTACGACCAGGGCTTTTTTTCAGCGGGAACGTGGGGGAACGCAGTTCCGGCACCTCCAGCACTGAATGTATGTAATGGCAGGGGGTGCTGGAGAGTTTATGAGGCTGGCTGCTAAGGGATCTATTTTTGCATGGGGGTCTGTTGTTACTAGGTGGTGTCTTAGGTTGCTGAGCGGTCATTTGTTGCTGCGATGGATCTACTGTTGAGGGAGAGGTCTACTGTTGCTTGCTACTGGAAAATCTGTTGTTGCTGCTGGGGGTCTATTGTGTTTTTTTTTTGTTTACTTGTTTTTTTAATATAAAGTTTATTCAACTTTAAAAACAACAGCAGTGATACACACCTCTTTAGATAGGCAAACATTACACTAGTATGAGGAACACAATATCCCATGGGTTATCAGAAAACATCATTACAAGTAAAACATGACATTTAAAGAGAAGGGGGGGGGGGGTCTATTGTTGCTGAGATGATTTTTGTAACAGGGGGCCATTGTTGCTGGGGGTATAATGTTGTCTGAGGATTCTTTTGTGCCGGGGGATCTGTTATTGCTGGATTGATCTATTGTTTTTGAGGTGGGGTATTTTGTTGTTAGGTGGATCTATTGTTGCTGGAGGGGGGGTCTATTGTTTCTGGGGTGGAGTCTATTGTTGCTGGCTGCAGGGGATCTATTTTACTGCTTTTTTGTTATCATTGACAAATTCCATAAAATTACCTAACACCACAAAATAATACTTGGTTCTGTATTCTCTAAAAGGGGTGGTACTGGGAGGTGGGTAGAAGGGTGGAACCAAGGGATGGTACTCGGAGGTGGGTAGGGGATTGAGACAAGTGGTGACTCAAAAGGGGGAGTCCCTGGACCTATTCTCTGAGAAAAAAAAACACCCTGTGTACGACCCCCTTTTGGGGTTGCACGTTATGTTTGAAATAGGTGGTCAGGGGGCAGTTAATCAGCCCATGTAAAGGGGGCCTAAGGGTTGCAGGAAATCAGTTTTAAAGTTTCTCAAACACTTTGAAGTTAGCGTGCCGTGAGAGAAATACAGGGGCTGCCATAGAGCTGCACGATTAATCGTATTACAATTGCGATCTCAATTCACCCCCCCTGCGATCTTCATCAGACATTACCGCGATTTTCAGTGCAGTTAATTGAGTCCGACTTGCGGGCAACTCAGTGTGACTTGACTGTTAGAAGTCAATGCAAGTTGCCTGAAGTCTCCCCAGGAATCTTTTTCTAAGTCGGAGTGACTTGAGTCTCTCCTATCTGGGCAGAGAGCTGACCTCACTGCTGATAAAAGAAGCTAGAAGAGATACTATACTCCCCTGTATAGAAGAGTTTAGTTTAACCATTTAAAGACTAAATCTTTTCTGACATTTGTTGCTTACAAGTAAAAATCCAGTATTTTTTTTGCTAGAAAATGACTTAGAACCCCCAAACATTATATACAGTATATCATTTTTAAGCAGAGACCCTAGAGAATAAGATGCCGGTTGTTGCAATATTTCATTGGTCTTTTAGATGCAATTTTTTGGGAGAAATTACACTTTCCAAAAAAACTAAAAAAAAACTAAACAGTGCTGTTAGCCCAGTTTTTTGTATATGTAAGATGTTACGCCGTGAGAATCGTGATCTTTATTCTAAGCAAAAAAATTGTGATTCTCATATCGGCCAGAATCGTGCAGCTCTAGACTGCTGTATTTTGATTTTGTTGTTAGTAAGTAAGATGATGAGGAAAGTTGAGAAAAGCAGCCAGTCCTTATCTTCCTACTTGTTTTGGGTCAGGGACTGAAAACATTGAAGAACAAAGGTCATCCTGATAAACAGCCAACTAGCAGTTTTTAAAAGCAGAGGTCAATATTAGCAGTCTCCATGTCTTCACACCATGGTGGACAAATAAAATGGAACTCAGAAGCCAGTCTGTCCAGTCCAGGAGCCCACAAGATATCTTTTAGAAGCCACCTCAATTGATAACTGGAGAAAACCTCAGAAATTAGGTGCCGCTGTAATTTTTAAGGAGCATTGGTTACTTGGCTTGCCCAGCCTTATATCTAGGGTTGCCACCTCATCCCTTTAAACCCGAACACATATGAATTACGCAGGTTCTGAGGCCAATTTAATGCAGATGAGGCACCAAGTGAGTTTAATTGCCACCTTAATCAGCCACAGATTAGTATGTGCTCGGTTTTAACCACTTCAGCCCCGGAAGGATTTCCCACTTTAGGACCAGAGCCCTTTTTGCGATTCGGCACTGCGTCGCTTTAACTGACAATTGCGCGGTCGTGCGACGTTGTACCCAAACGAAATTTTCGTCCTTTTTTTCCCACAAACAGAGCTTTCTTTTGGTGGTATTTGATCATCGCTGCGTCATTTCTGATCGCCGCTATAAACAAAAGAAGAGCGACAATTTTGCAAAAAAACCCAAATTTCTTACTTTTTGCTAAAATAAAAATCCAAAAAAAAATATAAAAAAATTTTTTTTTCACTGTTTTTGGCCGATTTATATTCCTCCTCATATTTGTGATAAAAAAAATCCCAATCGGCGTTTATTGATTGGTTTGCACAAAAGTGGCCGCGTTTACGGATGATGAGAATTAATTTTTGGGGTTTTTATTTTTTTTTTATTTTTTATTAGTAATGGCGGCGATCTGCAATTTTTAGCGGTACTGCAATATTGGGGCGGACATGTCGGACCATTTTGACACTTTTTTGTGACCATTGGCATTTATACAGCGATCAGTGCTATAAAAATGCACTGATTACTGTGTAAATGCCATTGGCAGTGAAGGGGTTAACCTGCAAGGGGCGCTCTAAGGGTTAACTGTGTTCCCTGGGCGTGTTCTAACTGTGGGGGGACTGCCCTAGCAGGGGAAGGGAAGTGATCACAGCTTCCGTGTAGAGGAAGGCTGTGATCACAGCCCTTCCCCCTTCACAGAATGGAGGTCCGTGTTTACTCTCACTCCGGGGGGGGGGGGGCATCGCGGATAGCCGGCGGCGATCGAGGCCGCCGCACCCGCTCCCTGGCCCTCCCCGAACACAGTGAGCACGCGGGCGCGCCTCCGGCGGTGCGCGCGCGCTCAAATGCGCAATCTCGCAGCCGCCGTCAGATGATGGAGATTTGCGATATCGCACCACTTTGTCACCGTCAACCTGCGGTTGGCAAGCGGTTAAAGGGATGAGGTGACAACTCTACTTATATCACGATAGGTTTCCTTTGAACTTCCTGATCACATGATCACTGTGATTGGCTGTCACATGATAGGGAGCCCATCCTGTTGGCTCCTAATCATAAACAGATGGGGAGCTGTATGTCTAACCCTGGCCACAAAAATCGCCTATGCTAGAGTTGCCACCTCATCCCTTTAAACCCGAACACATATGAATTACACAGGTTTTGAGGCTAATTTAATGCAGATAAGGCACCAAGTGAGTTCAATTTCCACCTTAATCAGCGATAGAACCTGTGTAATTAATATGTGTTCGGGTTTAAAGGGATAAGGTGGCAACCCTAATCAAGGCCCATCCTCCTTACTGCTGCACTTATGTATTACATGATCGGAAAGAACTTACTCTTCAGTTTCCCATTGTGTGCATCTGTTGTGGCTACTTGGCCTTGCCAGAGACAGTTTATTCACAAGGCATCCTACGTGGAAGCTTGGGGCTACAACTTTTATTTTGCTGCAGTAACCGGGGGTCTCCAAAGGGCCAGTTTACTGTCCTTCAGACTTCAGGGGGACCAGACTGTGTCTTGTGGGAAAAGAAAACACCCCAGCACCAGTGGAAGTAAACAATGCCTCAGTGGGAGTAAAACATGTACATACCGCCTGTTGGCAGTAGAAGGAGGAATCGTGCCCCATTGTTGATATAGATGGGAGAAATAATCCTCTGCCTGGAGGAATAGTGTCCCATTGTTGGTATCAGTGGGAGGAATGGTGCCCCATCGTTGGTCTCAGTGGGAGAAATGGTACCCCTTTGTTGG
Organism: Glandirana rugosa; assembly: GCA_018402905.1. Lineage (NCBI taxonomy): Eukaryota > Metazoa > Chordata > Amphibia > Anura > Ranidae > Glandirana > Glandirana rugosa. The sequence goes on along the minus strand of BLSH010113654.1, from coordinate 441,728 downwards.
TGTCAGTGGGAAGAATAATGCATCATAATTGGTATTAGAGGGTGGAATAGTGCCCCACCATTGGTGTGAGTGGGAGGAATAGAGTTCCATCATTTATATCAGTGAAAGTAAAGGCCCATACATGTGGTGCGATGGTCGTACAACAACTTGTTGTACGATCATCCGACCGTTAGTACGCGCAATTACAACAGCCGACGTGTGACGGTCATACAACAGAAGTTGGATGAGCAGACTAGAAAACTTTTGTTGTACAACTAGGCTTTGTACGACTGTTGAATCGTGTGCACAGAGAAGTTGGGCCAACAAGGTTGTACGTGCAAAACACGCATACTCAGAAGTCAGGAACGCTCGGAAGTGTCCGTTCCTATAAACCTACGTTCCTAATTCACAAATCACATTCACCTGAACTTCCTCTTTATACGCTCGTAGCACATCACCACGTTAGGCTTGGTCGTACGATCGCTTAGTGCAGGTCAGTACGCGAGACACAACAGCCGATATACGATTTTGGACGTCCGGTCGTACGACCGTCACACAGTGTGTACGAGGCTTTAGAGTGTCCCATTGTTAGTGTCAGTGGATGGAATAGTACTCCAAGGGATAAAGGCAAACAAAGGGCCACATCTGGCCTGCAGGCCGCAGTTTGGAGACTACTGGTCTAAGCTATGCATCTGCCTGCCACTTTGCATGAGAGGATGCACTTGTAAGCAGCTGGTATCTAATGAGGCCATTCCAGTATTGAAAATCCAAATGTGGTGGCTTCCCTGTCTATTGCAATCCTTATCAATGTTAATCAAAGACATGGAGGCCACAGCTTCTACTGTACCTAGGGCTCCATTTTGCTTTAATCAATCTCTGGGCCTTGCTATGCAAGATCAGTCAGTCATTACACCACCATTAACAACAGCTTAGAGCAGGGCTCGACAAATCCCAGACGCCAGGTCACCATGGCAACTAATAATTGCATCCTGGCGCCGGGGCTTTTGTTAGCCCATTCGCACAGTCCAAGCTGACACCACCTCTCATGCTCCAAGCCTGGTGCTGAGGCTGCTGCCAGCTCCCGCCCACCGTGTCTTACCATTGGTTGAGCGGCCTGCCAGTCTGAAGTAGCCGGATGGTGATTGACTGAGGAGGGGGAGACTGGGCCTGGCGCTCACTTCCTGTGAGTGAAGCAGAGTCCCTGACAAGCAAAGCAGGGAAATAGAGAAGGCCTGAGGGGCCCCCCAGGGCAGGGATGGGGCTGGAGTAGGCGGCAGATGGTTTGGCAGGGGTCCGGGCACTTGGCTGGAGTGGTGTTGTATCATCTATGACGGGGCAGTACACACTTGTGTGCTGCAAGTGGTACAGGGATACCTCCTGGGCAGAGGCGTAACTAGAACCTTGAGGGCACGGGTGCAAGAAATTAGGAAGGGCCTCCCCCTGATCTCTGGACAGGGCCCTTCCCTCTTCTTGCTGATCCTGGGGCCCTTTACTCCTATCACGGGTCCCTTTATTACGGTCCCACAGCGGGACCCTGGGAACAGCAGAAGACAAGTAAACTGGATAGGAGGGGCGGCAGGGGCAGCATATAGAGGAACCAATCTCCTGCATTAGGAGGAAAATGGAATACATAAAACTTCTAATTGCCACCCTCGCCATCACTCCTATCCAGGTGTACAAGGGAAGCACATGGGCCCCCTGGAGCATTGTTGGGGAAATTGCATATTTCATATTCCTCATTAAGGTTGGCTTCACAAATCATATCCTATCCTGATTACCTTGCATGACTGAACTTATTGGCATTTGAACTGCCTTATATGGTCAAGCTAGCCCCTTCTCCTCAGGAATGCAAAGGTCATATTGTTGCTTACAGGGTGTTGGCTGGGGGTGGGCTTTTCCCTTATACAAGTTCTATATTACCACAGCAAAAACCTATATGAGTCAGTCTCACCAAGAACAGCCATGAGGCACGTCCTGATCCCCTGTGCCATGTCAGAGACTCCATGGTTATGCAAGGAAACACCTTTAGTTAAGTATTCTTGATATTTTCTTTATCTTTATCTGTATCTGTCATTACTTGTAATAAATGTTATATTTTTAAGTATTTGCGTGATCTCTCTTTGCACATATCGAACATAATCCCAAAAACGTGACAAGAGAAGCATGGGGCCCGGTTGCAATCGCAACCCCTATCGTTACGCCCCTGCTCCTGGGTGTGTGTTCATTGGGAGCAGGGGCTTCTATGAGACTAACTTCTAGCATGTGCTGTACCTCCTTTTCAAACTGTGATAGAACTACAAGTCCCAGCATGTGCTGTACCTCACTTATTTTAAATGTACTAAATGCTTAGGGATCCTAAGAAGGTAAATAGGCAAAAGCTGAGAGGCATAACTGTGTAAACCTGTGTCGTTCATTTGTAAAGATACACATCAGGGCTACATAAGAGAAGGGGTTTTGTTGTTGAAAATAAAGCTTTGTTAGTTTAAAACAAACTGGCTCTTAACTTCTTTAGCTGGCTCCTAGATTCCAAGCAGCTATCTGGAGAGTGCAAGGTGGTAGTAGTGTCAATTGCAATGCTTCAGGGCAGGCAAACGCCGGTGGCTCCCATCGCTTCCTGGATCTGTGTGAAAGCGAAGACTAGACGTCACTTCCGGTAGCGGCGTGATGACGAACGGCAACGCGTTCTCTGAGCTTCCGCCCCTTCTTCAGGCCGAGATTTCACCATGCTGAGTAAGGGAACATTTATGGGCAAACGTGCGGCGACATTTAATGGGTGTACACGCCCCCTGCACTTATGCCTTGGCTAAGTAAACAATAAAACTTGATTCATAATGCTAGAAATGGGTAAAAATAGGATTTTATTAAGAACTTACCGTAAAATCCTTTTCTCTGAGTTCATTGACAGACGCAGCCTCTATTCATGACACATGGGTTTATGCTCATCCTACTAGGAGTAGACTAGGCAAAAAGAAAAAAGCAAGCTGACCCCTCCCAGGGGGCCGTCCTCACTCAGCATATAACCCCCCAGCTCTGCATAGCATATCAGTTTTTTTATGCCTAGCGCAAGGAGTTAGACCTGGCTCCCTTATGGGATTTGCGGTTCCCCATTTTTTCTTCTTTTTGCTTTCCTCAAACTATCTGATGAAGACTGCTATCAAGCAGCCGGCTGGGGCATAGAGGATAACTCAAATCATGAAATTTCCCCAGCACGGCCGACGGATGCGAGCTACCCTTAGCTTTAGGGGGGTCCGCCGCATCGTACCTGTTCCGTGCGGGGGGGCTAGTGGGTGAACCCCACTTACGTCCGAGTGACCGGGCTGCGCATTGGGATACATAAGTGCAGGAGGCGTGTACTCCCATTAAATGCCCTGAAGAAGTCACGTGAGGTGACGCAACGCGTAGGCAGAGTTTAGCTTGCTGGATACACAGTGAGAGGCGCTCAGACGCCACTGTGTTGTTTGATCAGCTGTTTTTATATTTTTTGTTGAAAATCCTTTTGTTCGGATATAATAAAGAATTTCCTTTAAAATACTACACTATGGAAGCCTTTTTATCTTCCCCCCTTCCTGAGTGGTATTGAGTTTATACAACTCAAAGGTTAGCGAATGATTGGACGTTGTGAGCGTTGATGAAGATCAGGATCAGCAACAAGGGAGCGTGGGACGATCGAACGGAACCCGCAAAAGATACCTTGATGCGTACATACCCCAAGCCATAGAGGTGAGCATTCTATGAGCACTTACCCGCTTGAAGCACTTTATAAAGGAATCCTTTTGGGGTTAATACACCTACCCCCCTGCAAAAGAGGCTTTCTTCACCTGTTTGGAGCACGAATGTTTTTATGGACTATCTGAGCACAAGTCACTGGAATATCACTACAAGCACTTTATTTATGTTACAAAGACTTTTGATACACATTTTTATTCTTATATGTTTATCCCTGTTCTACCGAGATAATATCGATATTACTACACCATTTTTTGGTTCATATATTTTATGACTATGTATATTTTATATTGAAGATCTATGTGTCACAGGTTTTATGCACCTATGCTGAATGTTTTATATTTATAAGGTATACTTTAAGTGAACTTTTACAGAATACTTTTAGTCATTTCACTATTTGTACAATATCACTGAAAGGGTTGACACATACGGACATTACCTGAGGCTGCGCAGTACCATTCTCCTCTTAGCCACTATTTCTCTATATTGTCATATAGTAGGTACAGCAGCAACCTCTCAACACTATAGAGGTCTCATAGTAGCGCGAGGATACACCACTATCTTACTCCCATTAAATGCCACCGCACGTTTGCCCATAAATGTTCCCTTACTCAGCATGGCGAAATCTCGGCCTGAAGAAGGGATTGACGTGTAGTCTTTCCTTTGACACGGATCCAAGAAGCGTGGGAGCCCGCGGCGTTTGCCTGCCCCGAAGCATTGTGATTGGCACTACTACCACCTTGCACTCTCCAGATAGCTGGTGGTATAGCTGATTACAGCCAGCAGTGGCTAACACCGAAACGCGCTTGTTCACTCCTGGTTTGTGAGTAACATTTTAAATTATGTCTTCAAAAACATTTCCATCAACGGTTTGCGCTTAGAGGCTCCTGTGCATCCTTTTGTTTCCTGTCTCCTAGAAGTGTTCTCTTCTGTTGGCACAGAGCTGCCCTTTAGATATACCAAATTCACATGACATTTTGAACTTTTTATTGTACTTTTTTGGACTGTAAACTTATTTCTTTAAATATTATTGAAAGCCATTTGGTCACATGCGCTCATAATACCAACCTCGTGTCCTAGATTCAAAGCAAATTTGTCAGGCCCTGGCTTAGAGTGTACCCATACCTAAATTTCACAAACTGCCCACAGAAGATAGCTGAACAAACCTAACTTTGCCTCTCTGTTTGTCAGTAGGGGATCTATCACAGCAATAAAAAATTAATGAGTGGCAGCAGGGTGTGCGTGCCTCATCTCAGCCTAAGGTCTTGAAGTTGGCATGATAAAGTTCTTGTTTTCGTTGCTGAAGGAAGGGACTTCAGCTTTCTGCAGATACTTCTAAGTGCATTCAGCTCCTGCCAGAGGTTTATTTGGTCTGTTGTCTGTACAGTAGAGATTTGAAAGAGAATCCTTTATAAAAATGTATTGATCTATATTGCAGGATGGTATGGGCGTTGTACCAGCATGCACATGTAATTAAAAAAAATAAATAAACACCAAAGCCTTTGTTTTGTTACATTGCTGTATTAATTGTTTTTTACAAATCTTATTATGCTTCAGTTATCAAAGCGTAAATCCATACTTTCCTTATTTACCTGAAGATAAGGTCTTGTCCGAATCATAAAAGGAGCTTGATTTCTTGCCTTTAGAATTTTTATTTACGCCGACATTGCTTGCTTTCACTAGACTGCTCCTCAACAACTCATTGGCTGCTAGTAGCAGTGTGGTAGAAACAACCCATTTTCAATCAATGCTTCCAATTTTCTAAGGCTGGTCAGAGACGGTTCGAATCTTGGCCTGTTCAGCAGCAACCGACCAAAATTTGAACCATTATAGGCAGGCTGAATGTACCAGGTTGAAGGAAATTTTCTCGATTCACCCTTTAACACAGACAGTTTTGATGCAGAAATCCCTCCTGCCCGGCCATTGTCTTCTCCCGGCAGGCAGGGGGAGCCATACCCACCGAGAAGACAGTGATTATCGATATTGCGATAATCATAAGCAAATCTGGCAGGCTGGTTGTACTCAAGTTGATTGATCGATCAACTTGGGTACAACCAGTCTGCCTGATTCGCTTGCGATTATCGCAAGTGGCTGCTATAGCCGCTAGCAACAATCACTGTCTTCTTCCGGTGGGGACAGCTTCCCCCGCCTGCTGGGAGAAGACAATGGCCTGGCAGTAGGCATCCCGCATTAACACTGTCTGTGTTGATGGGGGAAATCAATCAAATTTCTTTCCTGCAACCCGTGATTGCAGAAAAGAGATTTGCTCCGTGTTTGGCTGGCCTTAGCGGACACATCTATATCCCAGCACTGGAAACTCAGTCCTTTGACTCCACTATCTGAGATTCTATTGAATCCATTAGTCAGGGTTCTTTCACACCCGCGATAAAGCTTACCACCCTCTAAAAAGTGATCTGTAGTGGATTACTTTTTGGAGGGCAGAATAGCAGCAGCTCTTGGCTTGCAGTTGTAGTGTGGCCCCATTATTCTCAATGGACGGGTTTGACAGGTGATACCGCATGTCAAACTCTGCAGCCCAAGTTAAAAATGTCACGGCATAACTCCGCTGATGAATGACTTATTACTGCTGATAACGTCTTTGCACTACTTCCTTGTTATGGGACCCAAAAGCATCTGGATATCTTTTCTTAACATTTTGCTTTTTCTGTGTTTTGTAAAAAATAAATAAATAAATATTTTGCAAAAAAAAAAAAGAAGTCACGTCTGCGAAGCATTGCAGCTACGGCATGTGTACAACCCTGGCCTGTCAGGCTGTACTGTTAGAAGTCAAGTTGTTTCACAGAACATTTTATAAAAACATTTCTGGATTGTGAGAGTGGCTTTAAGACCCCAATCTTTTCTATGATGGACTAAGCAAATTCCTTGTTTCACTTTTTCAAAACTGAACTAGGGTTTCCCCTACCAAATGCAAGGGTTAACAGCTCAATTTGCCTAGGAGATTATGAATATGGTGATATATCTTATTCCTCACCTCTTCATACAGTTGTCCCCCCAAGTCTTGTACTTTGCTGTCTGACTGATCAATCTCTGACATCATACCGAACAACACGGTACCAGCAGTCCTGCATTGTATGGGAGGATGCCCAAGGCCTGCTCCCAATCGAGCAGTAGAGAGCGCTGACTGCCAAGGAGGAGGGAACGATGACAGCAAATCACCTTATTCATTTTCTCCCAGGCAAAACAGAGGGGAGGGAAACCCGCTGCAAGGGGCAATCTTTGTTTCCTAGAGTCCAGCTTTAACACTTTAAACCACTTTAAACACAGGATAGTAAAAATTTAACAAAGCAAAAATAATCTAATACACCAAATTAGCTGCTTCATTTTAGATATCTTGAGCCCGGGTTCAGACTTGTGCGATCCTTGGACGCCGATCACATGTGATCTCTGAGCAGTGCGACTTCAGCCATACACTTGTATGGCTGAGCTTGCATTAGACTCGCACAAGAAAAGGTACATGTACCTTTTTTTCCCCGCACTAGAATCACATCGCATGGGTGTTCCCATGCGATCCGATTCATGTGCGAGAGCACAGTTCACACTGCGATCTGTGAAGAAACCTGGGGGTGTCATTAACTTTGTAATGAGACCCGGCAGCAGTTCGCAGAAGGCAGTGTGAACTGCCTGCAGGAGAGGAGCGATACGGGAACCGGATCTATAATTGCTCTGGTTCCCACATCGCTTCTATGTGAACCAGGGCTGAATCACATTTGTTATTGCTATGCTAATCCTTAATCCACAATCAGTGAACATTGGGGATAAGCCACTGCCCCTACCTGTGGGCTGGATGTGGCTCACAGGCTATAGTTTGGCGACTCCTATTCTAACTGCTAAACTTTCTTAAAGTGGATGTAAACCCACCACCCACCCAGTATAAACTAATGACACAGTATCAATGTATATATACATGCAAGCCTCCTGCATCTATTCCTACCTTGCAAATGTCCTTCCTGTAAGCACTAGCAGCTCTGTAAAACTCTGAAATCAGAGGGTGTCTCTGTTTGCTGGAGTTTGGTGGGTGGAGTTGTGATGTCACAAGCCTCCCCACCCACCTCTATACTGAGACATTGAGGAGGGAGGGAGGGGGGGGGGCGTGTAAAACTTTCTCTGCAAGGAGATAAGCAAATTGCTTGTCACTCACAGAGCAAGGGGCGGATCGACTGTGTATTTCCCTGTTAGTCGGACTTTCTCTTTCTGACAAAAGATAAGCTCATTACTCACAGTTGGATTAACTCGTTGTAGCAAGACTGGGCACAGATGACATAACATGCTATACTCTACCAGGCAGAATTATTAATTACATTTTTTTTTCGGGTTTACATCCACTTTAAGGTCATTAGAGACATCTTATGGTCTCTGCTTCTGATGTAACAGGGGGGGCTCTGATGGGGATTTTTTTTTTTCAGCCTGCAAATGTTTGTAAGATACATTCATTATATGTCCAAAACACCTCCTCACCTGCTGTCTAATGTCTTCTGAAAAATGATCCACCGCAGATCACGTACAGAGGCAAGCAATGCCACATGTATAAACAAGCCATAAGCCTAGGTGCACATACATTATATTACCAAAAGTATTAGGACGCCTGCCTTTACATGCACATGAATTTTAATAGCATCCGTCTTAGTCCATAGGGTTCAATATTGAGTTGGCCCACCCTTTGCAGCTATAACAGCTTCTACACTTCTGGGAAAGCTGTCCACAAGGTTTAAGAGTGTGTCTATGGGAACGTTTGACCATTCTTCCAGAAACGCATTTGTGAGGTCAGGCACTGATGTTGGACGAGAAGGCCTGGCTCGCAGTCTCTGCTCTAATTCATCCCAAAGGTATTCTATGAGGTTAAGGTCAGGACTCTGTGCAGGCCAGTCACGTTCCGCCACCCCAAATTCTCTCATCCATGTCTTTATGGACCTTGCTTTGTGCACTGGTGCGCACTCATGTTGGAACAGGAAGGGGCCATCCCCAAACTGTTCCCACAAAGTTGGGAGCATGATATTGTCCGAAATGTCTTGCTGACGCCTTCAGAGTTCACTTCACCGGAACTAAGAGGCCAAGCCCAACCCCTGAAAAACAACCCCACACTATAATACCCCCTCCACCAAATGATTTGGACCAGTGCACAAAGCAAGGTCCATAAAGACATGGATGAGAGAATTTGGGGTGGCGGAACGTGACTGGCCTGCACATAGTCCTGACCTCAGCCCGATAAAATACCTTTGGGATGAATTAGAGAGAAGACTGCGAGTCAGGCCTTCTCGTCCAACATCAGTGCCTGACCTCACAAATGCGCTTATGGAAGAATGGTCAAACATTCCTAAACCTTGGGGACAGCCTTCCCAGAAGACTTGAAGCGGTTATAGCTGCAAAAGTGGGCCAACTCAATATTGAACCTTACGGACTAAGATTGGGGATTGGGATGCCATTAAAGTTCATCTTCGTGTAAAGGCAGGTGTCACAATGTATTTGGTAATATAGTGTACGTGCACCTAGGCTTATTTACACATGTGTCATTGCTTGCCTCTGAAAAGTGATCTGCGGTGGATCACTTTTCAGAGGACATTAGACAGCAAGTGAGGAGGTGTTATGTGGCCTCTTCACTATATGCCTTAACTCTCATAATGCCGACCCATAGCGTTGCAACTGCATGCATTGTACCCCATTGCAGGGCGGTTGCCTTTCATTTGAAGGGTTTTGTTTGTTGGAGGTACCACTTTCTGAATTTGACATGCGGTTTAATTTTTTGCATTGATTCGTGGCCACATCATGGGTACAGCCCTGAGTGACTGCATTGCTGTGATTAGGTGGGCAGTCAGGAGAAGGTAAATCCACCAAGTTTTTCTATCCCCCAGCTACTATGGTTTGGAGGAAGTCTCAACGGACTACAAGTACAGTGATCACCACATTTGTGTTCCATTGGGAACTATAATCTGTCTGCTCTGGTGGAGGATGAGAATTATAGTTCATTCATTCCCAGATCTCTGTGAATTATTGATGCCGCTGTGCAGATGAAGCCACACAGAGCTGCTCCCATTTCAAATCTGACAGCTGCTGCGTGGGAGAAGAACCTCTGCACCCTGTTTGGCGCCATGTTACTTGTCATACCTTAAATATGGAGCGTGGCTTAAAGGTGCAGATGGCCTTTAAAGGGGAACCTGTGCGAGGAGAGATACAGGGGTGGCCATGACTTTTAAGAGGTAGTTGCTTGGAAGTCTTTGGCTTAAGTTGTTGAGTCACTAAACCAGGACAAACATGTGTAGGGATCTGTCGTTTTCTACTGCAGTGGTCTCCAAACTGCAGTCCAGGGGCTGGATGCGGCCCTTTGCTTGCATTTTTCTGGCCCTTGGGGCATTATTCCCCCCACAGTCAGCAACAGTGGGGCAAAATTCCTTCCACTGACACCAACTATGGGACACTATTCCTCCCACTGACACAAACTATGGGACACTATATCTCCCATTGATACCAATAACAGGGCACTATTCCTCCAACAGACACCAATGATGGGACACTATTCCTCCCACAGACACCAATGATGGGGCACTATTCCTCCCACAGACACCAACGATGGGGTAATAATGGGGCACTATTCTTCCCACTGACACCAAAGATGACTGGCAACTGATTCTGTAAGAGTTCCCTTCGCTGGAACTAAGGGGCCAAGCCCAACCCCTGAAAGACAACCCCACACTATGATACCCTCTCCACCAAATTATTGGGACCAGTGCACAAAGCAAGGCCCATAAAGCCATCTATGAGCGAGTTTGGGGTGGAGGAACTTGACTAGCCTGCACAGAGTCCTGACCTCAACTCGATAGAACGACTTTGGGATAAATTAGTCTCGTCCAACATCAGCGCATCAGTGCCTGCCAATACTTTTGGAAATATAGTGCACAGGTGCTGGTTATATAATTAGAATATCATCAAAAAGTTGATTTCACTAATTCCATTCAAAAAGTGAAACTTGTATATTATATTCATTCATTACACACAGACTGATATATTTCAAATGTTTATTTCTTTTAATTTTGATGATTATAACTGACGACTAAGGAAAATCCCAAATTCAGTATCTCAGAAAATTATAATATTGTGAAAAGGTTCAATATTGAAGACATCTGGTCCCACACTCCGATCAGCTAATTAACTCAAAACACCTGCAAAGGCCTTTAAATGGTCTCTCCGTCTAGTGCTGTAGGCTACACAATCATGGGAAAGACTGCTGACTTGACAGTTGTCCAAAAGACGACCACTGACACCTTGCACAAGGAGGGCAAGACAAAAGGTCATTGCAAAAGAGGCTGGCTGTTCACAGAGCTCTGTGTCCAAGCAAATTAATAGAGAAGCGAAGGGAAGGAAAAGATGTGGTAGAAAAAAGTGTACAAGCAATAGGGATAACCACACCCTGGAGAGGATTGTGAAACAAAACCCATTCAAAAATGTGGGGGAGATTCACAAAGAGTGGACTGCAGCTGGAGTCAGTGCTTCAAGAACCACTGTGCACAGACGTATGCAAGACATGGGTTTCAGCTGTCGCATTCCTTGTGTCAAGCCACTCTTGAACAACAGACAGCATCAGAAGCGTCTCGTCTGGGCTAAAGATAAAAAGGACTGGACTGCTGCTGAGTGGTCCAAAGTTATGTTCTCTGATGAAAGTAAATTTTGCATTTCCTTTGGAAATCAGGGTCCCAGAGTCTGGAGGAAGAGAGAGGCACACAATTGACGTTGCTTGAGGTCCAGTGTAAAGTTTCCACAGTCAGTGATGGTTTGGGGTGCCATGTCATCTGCTTGTGTTGGTCCACTGTGTTTTCTGAGGTCCAAGGTCAATGCAGCCGTATTCCAGGAAGTTTTAGAGCACTTCCTGCTGCTGACCAACTTGGTCTACTACCTGATTTAACCCCTTGCCGACCGCCGATCGGCATTTGACGGCGGCAAGGTGGCTCGTGAGCGCAAATCGCCGTCATATGACGGCGGCCGCGCTCACGAGCCTAGTGAGCGCGAGGGGCTTGTGTCACTAGCGCGCGCGCGCGGAGGCCGCCGCGCGCGCGCGAGTGATCCGAGCACTCGCGCCGGCGGCAGTATACTGCCGC